>JAUMHQ010000051.1:1874508-1889378 GCA_032361165.1 Enteromius paludinosus
CTCGTCCAGAACAAGAGTTAGCTCCATTCACCAGCTTAACAAGAGCTAATGGACAGACAGATGAAAGATAAAGAAAAGGCTGTTAAAAACATAGTAGGATAGTTTACTTAAACACAGAACAGAATGTTTATTTTAGTTCTTCCCCTACACATTTTATGTGTTATCATAGCAGCCTGGGATTAAATGATGACAAACTGTATCATTTTTGGGTTACCTAATATTCATTTGACAATATTTTCTTTTCAATATTCTTACATGGACAGCTTACATTGACAGATGACTCCAGCATCCTTGTAATGCAAATTGTAAGATGCTACTCTCTTGGACACACAGGCCGCGAGGGTAAACTCATTTCCAGTGCAGTTGACATTATCCAACCATACTACACCCCCTCCATCTCCGAAATAAGCAGCGCTCTTTGCCGCTATAGCATCTCCACATCCCATCTCCCTACATACCACTGCAGCATCTGATAGATCCCAGTTATTATCACATACTGTTCCCCACTCATTATACAGATAACGATTATAGAATATTTCCACTCTGCCAGAACAAGCGTTGAAGCCATTTTCCAGCTTAATTCTGCCTGAAAAACAATATAATGAGAGCTGTTGTCAGTGAATTATATCTGATGAAGGTTATCAGTTTCATATAAAATGAGGCTTGTGACTCAAGAAATAAAAAAAAATAATTAAATTTCAACAATATTTTTATGCACAACATTTGTGGCATGATGTAAATGAACCAAATTATATTCACTGGAATTATTTTGGCATTATTATTATTTTTTTTAAACCGAGTAATTCATGCAAGTGTTACAAAAATACATGCTTGATTTTTCTGTGGTAATGAACACGCACCCTTAATGTAGTATGTAAAAGATTTTATACTCACTTTGACAGGCGACTGCAGCATCCTTATCATGTCCACATGAGTTTTTTCCCCATCCCTGCAAATTACATTGTCTCAGAGTCGATTCAGTGTTAGAACACTGTACATCACTCAGCCATACCGATCCTGAACCCTGCCCAAAAAACCCACCAATCCTTTGCTCGAAAACATCCCCACAGCCCATTTCTTTACATATCACTGCAGCATCTGAATAATCCCAGCCACTATCACAGACTGTTCCCCAGTTACCGTCATTGAAAACCTCCACTCGTCCGGAACAGAAGTGACTGCCATTCACCAATCTGACAACAGCTAATGTCCACACAGAGCAGAAATCAGAATCAGAAATAATCATTACTGCATTGTTATAGGAACATAACGGAAGCTATTTCAAGTGAAATAACAGCAACTTACAGTTACAGATGACTCCAACATCCTTTGAATGGTTACAGTTAAACTGTTTCTTAGAGCTGCAACTGCTCAATGTAGATTCATTTCCAACACACCCAACATCGCTTATTGAAATATTTAGCCACATACTTTGTCCAAAAAAAGCAGCACTCTTTGCCTCAAAAGCATCCCCACAGCCCATCTCTCTACACACCACTGCAGCGTCTGACAGATCCCAGCCATCATCACACACTGTTCCCCACTCATTGTTATAGAAAACCTCCAATCTTCCAGAACAAGAGTTATTACCATATGTCAGTCTGATTAATTCGGATGCACTTGAAATGGTATTGGCTAGAATTTCATGTTACAGAAAAATATGAAGACGTAAAAAAACATGCGCATTATCTTTAAAAAATATGCTTCATTGTGTTAGTAGTGATACTTACTCAGAAATAGAATGAGACACATGGAGCACAGCATTGTTGCTTGTCACTAAATATATGGACACCACTGGATCTGTCTGAGAAATGATAAACAATTTCCACTTCCACAAATCTGCACATTAAAAAAAAAGGCAAAACGTTAAAGTTGACAACAGCAAGAAGTACAAAAATTGATGGTATTATCAAAATCCATATGCACAAAGAACAATCACTGAAATTGTATTTTTGAACTAAAATGTTGAAACGCACCTGCAACCTTCACTCCTGCTTTTGTTTTCAAAGCCCTAAATTGGCGGGTCCTCTCTTGTTAAAGAACACGATCAGAATCAGCATATTTAAATGATGAGGCTGCCTCCTACTCCACGTTAGGTCAAGGCTGAGGTTAAGTACTATTCAAATTGCATCTTGAATTTCTTAGATTTGCTTCACTAAGTAAGTAACTTTGCATTCAGTCTTAAATTTGCCCACTAATCCCTCATCCCTTGCATTTCATTTGAGCTGAAGTAGTGCTTTCGTCTGTCCTTTTACAGAGAATCTACAAAGAAAGGCCAGGAAGTTGTTTTTTTCATTCTTATCATTTTAGTCTTTAGGCTAATCAAGGTTTGATTTAATAACCAAGATTTCATTTAACTTATGACCACTGAGATCTTAGAAATTGTAATTCTTTATAAATAGTGTTTGACCGTAATGTTTCAATTAAAAGTAGTAGTACTGTGTATTTGCCTTGAATATTATTGAGGTACATCCAGTGTGAAATCCATGGCTCACACTAATCAGCTGCTTTGAATATTCAAATAACATTTAAATAATTGAAGTTCAAAATACTTGTAATTAGACGTCTTTAGGTTCAGATGTATCATGAGGTACAGATGGAGATAATGCTTAAACTCACCACATTAGATTTCATTTTGCAATGTGGATTGTCTATACAGAGTCCAACTATTTGTGCATAATGGCATGAAATAAAATTGTGAAGGATTATAGGCAAAAAAACATGACATTAAGTGAACATTTATTATTAAACAAATATTGTAAATAAAAACAGTATCCACAGAAATGATTGACTGATTTGTGGCTAAATGTATTTGGTTTTACATATCTGTTTTTAATTAAATATGCCACTCACAAAATGTATTGTATGGTAGTTTTCAGAAGACTTTTATACACTACTTTTATAGTGCTTAACAATATAAACAAGACAACCACTTTTACTGTTTGCAAAAAACAGCTTGGAGATTCTGTCAAACTTCTACTTCATACTTCAATTTTGATCTATCTATTAACAGAAATAAATGCATAATCAAAGAGATGTGTTTGATCCACAAGACACTCCTTGTTATTCGAACTCAGACAGGCCTGCTTAGCTGAACGTCAGAGTCTTCATTGTTCAGATATTGCATAATTAAAATATTAATAATTTAGTCATTTTTTCAATTTGATAGTTTCTGCATTATCTGATAACCAGGAGTGTTGCGTGTTGCTTATGCTTCCCTAAACATTAACAGACCTGATCAAGGCTGTGCTGTGATGTTTGGAAAGCATTACGATGATCATGTGACACAGATCGTCCTGGCCCATGCAGGAGGTTTACTGTTGTATGGAATCTGTTGTGTATCAGTTGCTGCTTTTCTTTTTGTGTTCTCCTTAACTTCTTGTCCCTTAATGCTGTTTCCAACAGCTTGGTCTGAACCACTTCCTCCTGACCATACTGGACGCTCCAGATCCAGACCGACCAAATAAGGGTTCTCCAAAACCTTAATCAGCTGTTGAACCTGAAATGTTTTTATTAATTTTTTACTTTTAGATGATTAAACCACAAAATGTCAATAAAGATAATCTTGGCATTTAAATCAAGACCACTGACCTCTGAAAAATCGCCCCTTTCAGCTGCTTTAATTGCATTCTGGGCAATGTAATTCCGCAGCACAATGGCAGGATTGGTGGAGTTCATCAATTTGACCCGTTCTTTCTCTACCTCTGCAGGGTCACTCGCTTCGTCACATTCACGTGCCAGACGTCTCCTAATGTGGTGACCAAAAATATCATCATAAAAGCCTTTGACTTTCAATTAATGGTCAGTTAAACAGATTTTCTTTGCTTTTATTAAATCACAAAAAAAATTTAAACCTGTTATTCTTTAATATTATTTATTTTGTATAGTTTGACCCATCTCTGCCAGTGATCTATCTGCTTGATTTTTAGCTTCGCCTCATTGATCATGAGAAGCTCCTTCAGTCTGCCAATCTTCTCCAGTTGTTTGGCAACCTCTGGCTGATTGGCTACCATGTTAAACATATCTGGATTTGTGTCAGCCATGGAGAGAATCATCTCCAACTCACTACGCAAGGACACGGAGGAAAAAATGAAATGAGAAAAAAACAGTTCACAGTTCAGTTCCATTATTAAGTATCACCAAACCCCCTTTTTACTTTTGAACATAAAGAATTATGAAGGGTCACAAACACTCTCTTAATAATAAAGATGCTTCACAGTGCCATAAAAAACTTTTTGTCTAAATTGTTTCATAAAGAGCCTTAACCATGTGAAGAACCTTGCTACTTCATCTTTGTGGTGAAAGAAGGTTCTTCAGATTATAAAAAGGTAAGAAACAGATGGTTCTTTAAAGAATATTTGACTGAATGGTTCTTTTTGGAACCAAAAATGGCTCTTTTATGGCATTGCTGTGAAGAACCTTTTAGATACCTTTATGTATAAGACTGCTGGATAATTACATTTACTATAACTACAAACGATTTACTTAAATATATGTTAAACGAAATCAAATTAAACACATTTTAGCTAGTTGAAATACAAAATGTCTCATCTTAATTTAGTTTAATTAATGTACAAAAATAACTGAAACTAAAAATGTAAAATTTATAAAAACTATATAGGCATATATAAAAATATATTAAAGATGAACATTTTATTGAACATAATATTTAAATAAATGAGAATTAAAATATAAAAGTAAAACTTGGTTGAAAGTATTAATACAAATAAATTATTGCACTGGTCTCAAAAAAAAAAAAAAAAAATTCTAAAAGATATAACATAATAAAAGAGGATGCTAGGGCATATACAAATTTAAGAAAAATACCTGAAAAAACTGGGCAAATTAAATAATTGTGCATACATAATTTTACACTCTTAAAACCTCTCAGTACTTGTTTAGAGCTTACGTTTTTTAATTTCACTAAAGACAAACTAATGCAAATTCATTCAGACAACATACCAATTCTCTTGCCTTGCCTTTCTTGCAATGTTCTGACAGCATCACATTAAGAGAAGGAAGTGAGATTTTGGTTATGTTTGCTGAAAACAACAGGTTCTAACACTGTACTAAAAAGAAAAAAATAACTGCATATTGTTGATATGCATAATCTGATGAAAAATACATTAAATTTATAAGTATGAAGATTAGTCCCAGAGAGGGTGTAGATCCCCTCAACCGGGTTGAATAGTAGGATGGTTGGCCACCTTTAGTTCCTCCAGCGAGGCACACTGTTCCACAATCAGTTCCACTACTGAGTCTATGCTGTCTTTCTGTTCACCAACAAGACAGGACACGGCACTCAGCAGACGAAGTGTGTTTGTGAAGTCGGCACCTAGTAATGAAACAGGATGACAAGTAGGATAGACAAGTAATTTTTTTCTGAGCAATCTGAATCAACTTCCATTCAACTTTCAGTTTATATTCACTGTAAAGGTAAAAATACTTCCTCCCCTACTGGTACCTGTGATGTGCATGGTCTTCAATAAATCAGCCACAAGTTCCACATCCTCTGCTTCTTGTTGTCTCAGAAGACCCAGCTTCTTCCTCATGTTGTCCATGTAGAAGTCCTGATAAATGGTCATGAACTCATCTAAAATGGCCCCTGCTTTAGATGACTGCAGCTCAACGCCAAGAGCTTCTGCCAAACGTGCCAAGTTCCAGCGGCAGACATATGGCTGAGCTTCATAAGAATAACGATGTTTCTTATCAGAGGCATTGCTCACAAACTCAGGGTCAAACCTGCGGTTCACAACAGTGGGCATTTTAGAATACACTAATATACAAGCAATTCATTAAAGCACAACTTTCAGGATGCAATTTGTTTGCATTTACAGCATTTTATTTGCATTGTGCAAATTAAATGCAATTTCTAACAGCTAAACAAACCTGTCCATAAAGCCAAATGGTCCATAGTCTATAGTGAGGCCCAAGATGCTCATGTTGTCTGTGTTGAGAACTCCATGGCAAAATCCCACACTTTGCCACAGGGCAACCAGTTTGGCGGTCCTCACGGTCACCTTACAGATCCACAACATCACTCTAATAAAACAGTCCTTTATAATAAAAAAAAATTTAAGATTGTTTTTACAATATGCATTATTGTTAAAACCTCTCTGAAGAAGGAAGCATTCCTCTCTAGGCGGTCTAAATATCTTCTTTTTATCTCAGGGTAGAATGTTTCAATGACATAATCCAGAAGTTGTGCTCGGATGTCAGGTCGTCCAACACTTGGGCCATTTCTACCTGTAAAGTCATCCACAGGGTGGAAGATCTCAAAAGACCCAAATCTAGTAAGAAAAATAAAGACAGTTATAGTTAAGAGGGGTATAGTGCAAACATTTAGTACATTTAAAAAAAAACTGTAAGGACCAATTTCAGTAGCTGTTATTATTTTCCCCTTAACTGTTTTTAGGGTTATATTCAAACAATAGATTCAATTCAATTCAAATTTATTTGTATAGCGCTTTTCACGATACATAGCATTGCAAAGCAGCTTTACACCAAAGTAATTACAGTATAGTTTACTGTACAGTTTTACACTATATGTAGTAGTAGCTTGTACATGTACATATGGCATAAATGTGAGGTAAAGATCAATTAATGATCTAATCGAACAGACAAGGAACATTATAAATTAGTAGCAGAGTTCGGTAGATGACAGTATTTAGCTATTCAGACTTTATTTTGCATACTCTAAGATACTTGGACAAGCTTGGACATGAGCTACATCTAAAAAAAGGTCTCATGAGAGATCTATCACATCTCAACTGTACAACTTGGCATTATAAAAAAGTAATGTGATAATTGCATTTCTATTTGTGTCTGGGGGTAAATATAAATAGAAGCGCTTAACCTGATAAAGGTGGGTGCTATTCTGAGAACCACTGAGCACCTCTCTGGTCTGGGATTGCCACTGTAGAATGCATCCCTCTGAACAAAAAGGTCAGAGGTCACCAGCGATCCTGCTCGTGTTGTGGGAATTCCCAGTGCAAACATGGCCTCACTGCACAGGAACTCTCGAATGCTGGAGCGGAGCACTTTACGCCCATCAGATTGCCTATAGTACACAGATACTAAAGCTTCAGTTTTCTGAAAACAAAGCACATGGAATTTTGTACCAATTGCTGTTCGGTGTGTTGTTTTTAAAATTATAATATTTTCCTTCTGTTTGAAAACTGTGTGGGGATTTAAGGCGATAGTTCACTCAAATTAGTCATAATTGTGTGAATTTCTTTTTTTCTGAAGCACGAAAAAATTATATTTTGAGGAATGGTGGAAACCAGCAACTTTGGTTACACTCTACAAAATATCTTATTTTGTGTTCAACATATTTCAAGATGAATGTGAATTTTATTACCATAGTTTACATTTCCAATGCATCTATATTTATGTATAAATATGTATATTTTTATTTTTTTATATACAGTGCAATACCTTGATTATATATATATGTACATATTCATATGGCTGTTGCATTTTTATGTAGACTTTCTTTTTTTACACTAATTTTTGCTCTTATTTTATACTTATCCTCTGTTAGTACTTATTTATTATCTCTCTTTTTTTATTTTTTTGTATGTTTTAGCACAATTGGGGAGTACTTTTCAGCCAGAAAAAAACATTTCACTGTATGTTGTACCAGCTATAACTACATGTGACAAATAAAGAATCTTGAATGCATCTATTGTTATAAGTTAGAAGCGGTTTAAGGCTCATTATTTATAGTGAAAGAAAGATCAATTTGAGTTAGACCACAATCAGCTATTGTTAAGGTTTTAAAATCCACATACAACACATGAGTCATGTTCTAAGAATTACTCCGGAAAAATGAACTTTTAGAGAGTGAAATGGAGACAAAAGCTAATTTTCTTTAATACTGCAAGATAATTCTATGATATTCAGCGAATCAGATATTGTGAGGTGCATTTAAGACTGGCACCATCTTTAATGTTTTTTGTGTTCTGAGAAGATATGCATTTTGCATCTACATACATATAAAATGAATGCAATTTTTTTAAGCATTATACATTATATATACGTTGAATACATTTCTTATTTTTGAAAAACCATTAATTCAATTATTATAACCCTAACTGTAGTAAGTAGTTTTAATTCATATTACTCAGTATTGAAATGTAACAAGATCAATGCAAGTAAGTAGTGGTACCGAGAATAAGGTGTCAGTCCAGCGCCTTTAACCTGAATTTCCCACCGACCACAAGGGCTCCTGTTGGTCGGGTCAGAACTTTGCTCATCACCGGCCTCCACCTCCCCTAAATAACACACAGCACCGTCACCCAGCTGCCCGGCGAACTGGCCAAACTGGTGTCCGCAGTAGCAGTGCGCAGCGGGCTCGGAGCCCGGAATCACCCGAGAGCCGCTCATATATTCAGCTCCGTGCGGGTCACGTACAACATCATCCTCGCTCAGTCCCAATAAAGCGAGAGCCGGCTCGGATACCGCGACGAAGGCTGGTTTGATCAGCGGCTGCGGCTGGACACGGGAAAAACACGCTCCTGTCACGATCCGTGAGCCCGGTTCTAGTGACGAATCTAGAGGGAGTTTTTTCAATGCAATGTTGTTGAACCCTAGTCTTTGCAGTGGTGTGACACTTTGGGCCATTCTGACGATACCAATGCACTTGCACTGTGAGCCGTTTGCAGCTCTGCACAAGAATAACATAATCCTTCAAGAGATTAATGACTCAACACTGCGCTCACAGAATACAGCACCAACTGTAGTAATACATTTTACAGCAAGAGTAGTCTGAAGAATCTAATCATAGTTGTTTGCAGGTTGAAACTGAGATAAATTTCAATCCACTACTGGCAGGCTATTAAAGAGGCAGCATTGACTTTATCCCAGATCCCAATGATTCATCACTTGCTTGTAATTGCAGCAGGGTTGCCTTAAAGAAATGCCTAGACTCGTAAATAAACTTGTTTGAAATTGCAGATTGAAGTTTGGTCAGCTACCTTTCAACCCAAAATATAAATCAAGTGTCTATCCAGTTATAAAAGCAAATTAAACGCTTTAAATATTAAATAAATAAAATAAATGCTTCAAACTCCCAGATGGAGCATATTGCTTTTCAAAGTAGTTTGTCTGAAAAGGTGAATAGCTGATGGCATTCAGTTTTTCAGCACATTTTACATGAGAAAATTTTAATTACTCATTTCAGTTCATGTTCCTTTGCTTTGCGGCTCTTCAAACTCACATTCAACCTGGCTCCGTTTTCATGAATTAGATCCCAACATAAATAGTGTCAAATCCCAACAAATAAAGAAAAACACGTTCTGCCATGCATTTTTCTTGTTTAATATTCTGTTAAGCATCCAAAACAAAGGTTTTTGTTTACATAATGTGAGTATACTGTGTATATTTATTATGTATCATTCCCCAAACCACCTGCTGAGTAAATACACATGAATAGATGTTCTGTATGTATATATAAATATATATATATATATATTAATATAAATATGTAAATACATGTAAATATTTTCAAAGTATATACTGTATGTGTGCATTTATATATTTATAAATATGCACAGTACACACACATATATTACGTAAACAAAACCTTGTATTTTGGATTTTACTAATCACGCTTAATCCTAGGACAGCAGCACTACAATATTTATATCAATGTACAATCACAATTACCTGCTGGTAAAGCATTCAAGAGCAAATGCACAATCAGTTTAACATCTAATGAGCCATTAATAGAAAAACAGTTTACGGAATATAAATAAAACACACAATTTCTAACATTTCCACATAATATTTCAGGCACTATTGAAAGCTACAGGGACTACTGGACAAGTCATTCAGAGGCATGCAAAAGTTCATTATATATAAGATAATGCACTTTTTTTTACTATCTTAAACATTCAATCTAACGTTTATGACTTGCGATGTTAATTGTCGCATTTGTCCAAAAAATGTTTGCTGGTCTCTTCCATAAAAAACGAACTGAACTTAAGAAACTGCAGCAAGTATGTGAAAGCCAAAGTGAGGCAAAGTCATGATGTTTTTTTATTTCAACGTGCTTGTCTTCTCAGCCTGGGTGAAAGGCGATTGGCAAGCAGACATGCAAGGGCTATACCTGCCACCTGGGTGAAAGCAAGGCCCAGGACTGTTGCTGCAATATGAAAGACGTTGTCATTTACCAAGCTGAAGACTTTGCGGAAACAACCGTGTGAGTGAATTCCTGCGAGCTCGATGTTCTCGAATACACTCTCTGGCAATGGCCTGTTGTGACAGCCTTTCCGTTTTATACAGCAACTGTCTGGCAACGACACAGCAGAAGAATCATTCCCCAAACCACCTGTTGAGTAAACAGTATCTTGAACAGCCCAATCGGACATGAACCAATCGCGCCAACTCTCAGCGCCACAGCACTCAAGTGCCCTCTGCAGGCTATCCAGTGCGTCTGCGCGGCCCTCATCTTCTCCGTAGTCCAACACTGCTTTCTTAAGCCCACTACGGAAACCTTCGGCTATATCCTCCCTGTAAAAGAGCCCAGAGAGACCCGCCGCTAGTCCACCGATGAGTGTGGCCAACTGGAAGATGCCGTATGCCCGCAGTAGGAAGGGAAGGTTGGCAGCAACTCCCAAACATCCCAAAAAGCCCCAAGCAGTCACAGCAGCCCCTGTGCCTAACAAGATGATGGGTGCATTTGGGTAGCGGTTCGCAGAGAGTAGCATGTAGTCGGACAGCGAAGCCTGCGCCCAGACCCCTAAGGTGAAGATAGCAAGGCCTGCTGCCCAAAAAAGGAAGCTGAAAATCAAGAGCCCAAGGCGCAGCAAAGGCATGACTCCCACCGCCCGGCAGCACGGTGTAGCAGCGCCCACTGCAGGCACAGGGGGCGCCAGTGAGGCCTCTGAGCACAGCGATAACGAAAGACGTTGCTGTTGGTCAGCGTACTCTCTGGAAGGTGAGAGCAGATATCCAGGGAGCGCTGAAGGCCGTCGGGAAACAGAAGGTAGAGCTGGTCGAAGTGGGGACGACAGTCTTTGAGCACCGTGCAGCTCTTTTTCCCACCCTTTTGCACGGCAAGGGCTTGGCCGAGCTGGTAGCGAGTCGTAAGGCGGTGCAGAGCTCATGGCCCCGTCTTGCACTTTATCTACCACCATTTCACTCTCTCTCTTTTACTCTTCCCTTTGTTTCGTCCTTCCTCATCTCTCTCGCCTGTGTTTTACGACCAGTCATCAACCCACCAGGGCCTATTCACACCCTCGTTCCACTATAAATCGTCTTTGGATGAATGCATGGCACGGTTATCTTCGCCTGCAGATTCTCCGACCTCTCTCCGATGTTTATTTGCGACATTTCTCACACTCTCTTGATGCTGCTGCAATGGCCGTCTGACTACACTGCATCTCTGACGATATGAAAGGGGGTGGGTGATTATAGCTATGATGCTGTTAACTCACACCGCCCTGATCTCCCTCTTCTGGTGCAGGAGCCACCGGTTCAGGATCATAAATATCTGTTCTGATCGATATGTGGTCTTTATAGGCCTTTAATAATCCAATGTCTTTACAACACTGGTAACGATTTGTGCTTTTAGATTACATTTTATAGATTTTTAGAATTACTCATTCATGTTATGTGTGTTGGTTCATATTCAAGGACATACTTGTATTTATGTTCAAATTTCTTTGACTTCATTGGCACATTCACTCAATAAACATATAAAACTTTCATACAGCACTGAAATTTTTTTTCCCCCTCACTATCAGGTTTACGACAGATTCATACATACTTTTTTTTATTATTAAAAAATATTTAAGACAAAGTTATCTGCAGACATAATGTACAATTGAAGCATTTAAACACATAAAAAAGAAAGCATGATGCTTGACATACCTTCACATTCTCTTGCTGTGGTCCATGTATTCCAGTTCATCCAAACCATGTAAAAAAAACATAAAAAAAACAAAGTTAGCCCTCAATACTGAGGTAAACCACAGTAAAACATCTCTAACCTCCAGTCTTCAATTCAATAATAATTTTCAATTCAATAAGAAGTTTATTTCGGTCCTCTAAAACAATATTTCCAGTTAAATAATATATAAATAAAGATAAAAGTGCCTTGCTTTTTATGCCTTCCCCCTTACACATTATTAACTGATGAAAAATTAAATACCACAAGAAAAACTAAATTGCATGAAACATTTCACAAAATATACAAGCATAATTTGAAATATACACAATAACAGAAATAAAAATTCCATCTATTACTTTAGAATTTATACTAATTCATTGGTGTTCAAAAAAAAATCTCATTTATATAATTGAATTTGTACGTTTTATTAAATTTGCAAAGCGATTTACAGAATTGTAATTCTTTATTACATTAATTCAATAGATTAACCCCTCTGACCTATTTTTAACAAGTTATAACACAAATTACACAAATTTTCCACCCATAATAAATGTCCATTATAATAATAATTTGAATTACATTGTAACACTTACTTTGTAACGCCTTTTCCTTGTGGACAAAGCTGGACTTTACTTATTGCTATGAACACTTTAATCACTTACAAAGATATAAATTAGCACATTTTGTTTTACACCAGGTGACACCGCACCCGTTCTCCGCCAGACCTGATGCGGTGTAGTGCACGTTCAAACGTCTTAAAAAAGCGCGGAATAAAAACGTACTTCCGGCTACTTCCGGTATCCCAGTTGAGCGTTGTTGTTCGTTGCTTCGGTCAACTTCACGACAGTCCTTCGCCAGTGCGATTAACTGCTATTATGGTTTAATTCTGTGTTAAAAGGCGTTCAGAGTTTGATCAAAAGACAGAAATCGATTTATTCTTACCTTAAATTATGGAAATCCTTAACGTAGAGAGTCGCGAGGCGGGTGAGTTTTATTTAGCTTGTGAGCTAAATGCTAAGAGAGTGAAGCTAGCACAACCAATCCTATTAAAGTTACTCGCACACACATACACACCACACAACTCAGAACACATGCGATCATATTATTTTGTAAGAGGAGCCCGGTAAAAATAAAACCTGTTGTTCTTAATTTAGCCATTTTCTAACTGTTGTTGAAGAATATTTTATATTTTACAGTATCCATGATAAATAAAGACAGCATGCATTTATAATCTAAAGGTAGTTATTTATAGCTTTTTTCAAATTATTACTTACAAGTATTGATTATTTAGAAATTATGATTAATATTTAAGAATACATGCATGCTGAGAACTTTGATTAAAGGTTAATGTACGATATATTATTGACTCACGTAACGTTTAGATGATGTATTCCACCTGTTACAATTAACTTTTAACTGAATTGTAAGCTTGATTTAAAAAGGGTTGTTAAAAATGTTGCATATAATTGGATTAATTGGATAAATTAGATTTTTTAATCAAACAATCAAATGCCTCATAATAACTCATAACTATCAGAATTATAAATTATACTCTGATATTTAGCTGTACTGTCTTTATTTCCCCTCAAGCTCTCCCTCTATCTGCACTGCGTCTGGTTGTGCCACCTCTTCGGCTGATGTCAGCATTTCTATGGCAGGTGGTTCAGCGTCGTATTGTGACACAGTATGGAAAGCTGGAGCAATTTGTGGTGCTGGTGACTGAGACCGTTCCAGACCTCATGAGTCGAAGTCTGGTTTATAAACTGATCTTTCACCTACGGAAAAAGGTATTCATAATGAAGCTAAATATTTAATATGCTTTTTTAATATTGCACAGTCTGAGACAAGTAATATGGATCTTTTTCTTTTAGGTGATATTGGAGCTTTGTCTAAAAGATAAAATGCCAGATCTGTGGATCATTCAAGCACATCTGGATTCTCTTAGAAATCTCACACATAAAGTAATTAATGTTGCTTTTGTAATTGCACTGACTATATACAAAAAGTCTGTTTTAGCAAGTTATCAGTGTTTTGTTTTTTTGCCTTTAATTTGCTTCAGTGTAAAGATGTGGAAAGTGAGATCGTCAATAACAAATTTATCAGAATGGTGCACAACATTTTAGAAGACGCAGAAAAGAAAGAGAATTTCATACAGGTTAGATTTGTTAACCTCTTTTTTGTCTTTTAGCACATCTTTCCTTTTCACATTTCTGTGAGATAAATGACTAAAGCAAGCATGAAGATATGTTTTCCATGTTTCACCCCTGTCTCTTTGTCTTCAGCATGTCTTTCCTGTAGAATACGGATCTGGATATGATGCAGTATTACAGAGCCTTGCATGGGAGTTCCTGTCTCGAGTGGAAGATCTGCTGCCGGTGCCCAACCTCAAAGAGGTGTGTCCTCAATGAAAGATTGAAGAAAATGGTCCATCCATAGAAATAAACCAAACATTTTTTAATTTAAAGTAAATCTGATTTGAAATTTGATGTTGACTTTCTCAGACAGCATCACGGCTTTGCGGTGGTCTCTCGATGATGGAGGAGATTGTGCAGCCACTCTCAGATCCAGTTGAAATCAAGGATGTTCTCCAGTATTTCAAAACCAAAAGACTGCACACAAGAAACAATGAGCAATCTCAAAGAGTTATCAGCGAAAGTGAGCTTTACTGTTGCTACTGAACCGTATTTGTGTGTATCTGTTCAATAACTAAAACACAGTGAGATATTTCATTTATATTTAATTCATACGAATTGTTCAAAACATACGTGTGTCATATTTTGTTGCCCAAAAATGGAAAAGAATATGTAAGGAATAATTGACGACGGGTCGTTAAATTATGTAAGGAATAATTGACCACGAGCCGTTGAATTATTAGAAAAATAATGCACACCCGAGGTTCGGAGTCAATTATTCCGCTTATACTACGGTTGCCACACCTCAAGACATCGATCAGATGATATATTTCAAGGGATTC
>JAUMHQ010000051.1:1893856-1916800 GCA_032361165.1 Enteromius paludinosus
CCCTGAAAATAATTGCACACCTCAGAACGTTCGTCAGCCAATCAGATTCAAGCATTCAACGGCCCCGTAGTATAAATGAAATTAAAAAGCTACACCCTACTCTGAAAATAAGCTTAATTTGATGATTGTGGGGGAGTTTTAATAAATATTTTTCAAAAATATAATACGACAGAAAGGCTAATTGTAATTTGTAATATTTATCATTTTGTGGTGAAATGTTACCTAGTACAAATGAGATACTATTATGGTTTATTGTTTGTTTTTATTGTAATTTTATTGTAAATTAAAAAAAAAAAAATAATAATAATATATATATATATAATATACAATTTTTGTCAATTATAATAAGTTAAGCATTAAGTTGTTTTTTTCTCTCTCTCGATCTCTAGTGTCCATTCCTTCTACAGCTGAAGTAGTTTGTTTGCCTCATCCAATCGCACAAGAAACCGTCTCGCCTACCACTGAAGAGGAGGAAAATTTGCCCCCCACCTCCATTGCACAAGAGACAGTTATCATTGAAACAGAAGGCACAGAGGACCAATCAGAATCTGATCATGCGGCCATCGCCATAATGAGCCCTTCTCATAGTTTCACAGAAGAGCCTTTAGCAGACAATGAGGAGTTCACAGAAATAGCTGCCACTGAAGAAGCAGAGGAAGACTTTCAACAAGAAGAGGTGCTTTGTGAAGAGAAAGACCCAGCCGTCTGTGAAGTCCAACAGATCTACCTGACAACGGATGGTTCCACCGTAGTGGTTTCAGAGTTTGAGAATGAGGGAGAGGAGGCGACTCAACTGCAGTTTCTAGAGCAATCAGAGATGGTGGAAACATCTGGTGTGAGGCAAGTAAGCTTAGAGCAGTGGATATCAGAATTAACTGGAAAGGGCATCTCTCTACCAGTTTTGCCGCCGACTCCTGTTGAGATTGTGAGGGAGGAGACCATCTACGTTCCTGTCATAGAAAGACCACCGTCCGTGAAGTCTATCATTCATAGAAAAAGCAGCCCACCTCGAGCTGCAACTTCCAAGAAGGCAGCAGCCACTCCTTCTCAGTCCCAGACAATGCAGGAGGAGAAAAGACACAGCTGTCCCGAGTGTCACAAAGAGTTTCGCTTCGAATGCCTGCTGAAGAATCACATGCGCACTCACACAGGTGAGCGACCGTTCCAGTGTTCAGACTGTGGAAAAAGCTTCAGGTGCCTCAGCTTCTTGACGAATCACATCAAAACGCACTCGCTCGCCAGACCTTTCAAATGCATACAGTGTGTCAAGACATTTCGCAAGAAAGCGGACCTCATCAAGCACATACGTGTGCACACTGGTGAGAAACCTTACAAGTGCACCATCTGTGGCAAAAGCTTCTCTCAAGGCTCATACTTGAAGATTCACCGCGAATGCCACACCTCAGAAAACCTGCACCAGTGTCCTCACTGCGACAAGAGTTTCCCGACGGCATTTAAGCTGTCCATTCATGTCCGCTACCATTCCATGGATCGCTCGTATCAGTGTAATCAATGCGGGAAGAGCTTCATCTATGCCAGCCTCCTTCGAAGACACAAAGGTTATCATGCAGGTGAGCGCCAGTATCTGTGCTCCATCTGCGGCAAGTCCTTCGTCTACATGTTCGACTTGAAAAAGCACCAGCGCAACCACGAAAGGCCGCGGATCAAGATCCCGTGCACGCTTTGTAACAAGACGTTTGCGGGACCCGAGATGCTGAGGTGCCATCTGCGCATACACACCGGAGAACGTCCATTCCGCTGTAAGATCTGCGGAAAAGCATTCTCTCAGATTGGGAACATGAAGAGACACGAGCGCGTGCACACCGGCGAGAGGCCGTTCACCTGTGAAAGATGCGGGAAGACATACAAGCACTCATCTCACCTCAAGAACCATATGCTCAGCCACACGGGGGAGCGGCCGTGGCAGTGCTCTCATTGCGGGAAGAGCTTCAAGTTCGCTGGGCCTCTTAAGAAACATGAGAGAACTCACTTGGGTGAACGAGGAAATCGTAGAAGGAGCTACGACCAAACACGTAGCCGCATGAAACAAGAACCGAAAAGCCCTTAATTGAATGAAGGGATATGGCAGCTTAACAATGGTCAGCTGACACATGGTTAACTAGTTATTACTTGGAAAAGGTAATATAATTTTGTTTTCCGAAACTATGCTTTATGCAACTCATTACTGAAACTGCACAAAGAGATACTTTATAAATTTATACTTTTGTGGTATTTAAAGGAAATATTTGCTGAAAATTTACCCTCAGGCCATCCATGACGTAGAAATTTGCTCACCATAGTCCAAGCAGCTGATAAAAACATCACGATAATCCACACAATTCCAGTTTGAAGTTAAAAGTTATTGATGAAATTCTTTTTTACACACAGCTTTTTGCATCACACAACATTAATTGATGGACTGGAGTGGATTACTTGTGGATTATTGTTATGCTTTTATCAGCTGTTGGGACTCTAATTCTGATGGCACCCATTCACTGCAGAGTGATGTAATGCTACATTTCTTCAAACTAGCTCCAATGAAAAAAATAACACTATATCTACATCTTAAGATGATCTGAGGGGGAATACATTTTCAGCCATGTTTCATATTTGGATGAATGGATATTTACATCTAAGGTTCTTCAAACCAGAAGGCTTGTTGTCATATTCATTGTGATCTCAATAATGCTGGACAAATCAAGGACAAAAACAATGTGAGATTTAAACCACTCAAAAATAAAACAAATTTTATTGGTTGTCCACTTCATAAATTTAGAAGCATACTGGATAAACTCCTTGTAACATCAACACTGTCCACTCTACACCATCACTGAATAATGGCGTTTTTGTACACATTATTCCTGTACTAATTCTGACTGGATGTAAAAATTAATCTGTTATTTGGCTCATGCCAATACAAATTGGATACTCTTAAAAAGAGATTGATACTTGAGCAGTGAGTAACAGTAACTTACATTTGTACAATGTATATATTACATTTTGTTAAATCTGGCAAATATACTTTAAAAGTTAATGCTTTTTTACAAAATGGAAATGGTTTCCAGGAAATTCTTTCCCCATGTAGCACAAATTTGTTTCTTTTTATGATACAAATATACAATATAAATCCATTTTATAAGCCATTTTCTGCACTAGAAAGAAAAAGCTTTACTAAATTACCTCCAGTTATTCCGTTGTTTTTTAACATCATTATTTGTTACAATGACAGAGCTTCGCTACAAGTTCAGACTATTTCCTGTTACTTGAGAGTCAGTTTGAGGTTGTAAGGACCTAGTAAAGGTCTCACCTTACTATGCAGATTCACTCAAATGCTTAATGCAGGCTGCCAAGCAGCTGATGAGAACAGCACCATCTTTCAGATGTACAGAGGAACATAATACAGTACTCAGTGTGCAGTGTTTTGTGTACAGAGAATCTGCACAAATAAGGTTCTGTGTTTCTGTTGCTTGGTAGTGGAAGTGTTGTATTTTTCAAGTTCATGCTTGGAATTCCACAGATTAAAAGTTTGTGTGTGTGACCATCCTCCGCGTGACACAAAGTACCTCAGTCAGATCGGATATATACTCCTCAGGCCAGACATCCAGGAGAATAAGGTTCTTTCCCGTCCAAATTAGTGTTGCATAGTCAGACTGAAAAAGTGCAGTAGCAAAATATAGCTGATTACCAACAAGTGTATTTTTTTAACTTTTTTTTTTTCATATATTTGCTAGTTCATTTGCATTAACATTTGATATTAAAAGGTGAAGTATGTACATTTTCTATGTTATAATAAAATCTTATCTCTCCATTTGTATCCTAATGCCCCCCATCATATGTGCACATTTATTTTTGCTGTACCTTTTAGTTGAGATTACACTTTTACAATCGGAAATTCACAGTTCGGATTCACCTGAGCTCTGTGCTTTTGCAGATCTGTTAGGGTTTTTTCTCCCGACTGCCTCTGGCTCCTGAGCCATGGTGGTTTCGGTGTCATCTAGAGGGTATTTCTCAAATATTTTATGTAGCTGTTTGAAGAACTTCCATTCCACCTTCTCCCCTTCATTTCTATGGGTAGTGATGATAAAATGTGTTTAATTTACAATTTAAATACTCCACCTTTGAGGTCAGCATTGTTGTATCTACCTGTAATTTTCAAGGCACTGGCGGTAACTGGCCTTCAATCTTTTGATCCTGGAGCGACACTGTTCATCTGTTCTGCTGTAACCCTTCTCGGCCATGACCTGTGCAATCTGCTGGAATATAGGCTTGCGTTTGACGCAGCCTTTCAGCCTTTCCTGGATGGCATCGCTACCCCAGATGCATACAAGAGTGTATGTCTCGATGTCACACCATGTCAGCTTCGGTCCATCCGCAGTGAGAGGTTTGGAAAGAGCAAGGGAATCTGGAAACGCAAATACATTTCAAGTACAAATGCATCAAGTGTATATCTTTGCAAACTATTTTAAAGCATTTTCATATCACAAAGAACTGATCTCAAGTATACAATACCAATTATACAATACTAATACCTGAATCAGAATCTGTTATGGACTCCAGCTCACTGATATCCTGGCCTTCAGATGTTCTGTCCTTTAAAATAATCCGTTCCAGCTGATCATAGAATTTACACTCCTCCCTGCTGAAAAACATTCAAAGGAGGAAACCGAATTCAAAATGTAATACATTTACTGTATGCTCAGAATAGCATGCTACCATACTATAATGCATTTTATACATATACAGTACATCACATTTAACTATAAAAACAGTAATATTGTGAAATGACATAGAATAGTCAAAGAAAGAAGGAAAGCAAAATACAATCACAGATTTTAACATCTTTAAGATGTACCCAGTACTAAAGCCTGCAGAGTTTGGTTCTCACTCACCCATCATAATAAAACTGGGACTTGAGTCTCTTCACACGAGAGTGACACTGCACGCCTGTCCGGTTGAAACCCAGTGCCATCATTCTCTTTGAAATATATCTGTATATGTGCCTGTTTTTTGGGCAGGACATGAGGCTGTGCTGCACACGGTCATCACCCCAGATGTCCAGCAGGGCCTGCGTCTCCCGGGCCGACCAGGTCATCTTCCTGCCAGACTCAGATACGGCTACCATGGCTGTCTGCTGGTATTCTGAAGGAGAGCAAATGGATGAAAACAAAAACACTGAAGTTAGTAACGATGATCAGTAACTGTAATTTTAAGAAAGTCTGAAGTAAAATGTTTAAAGGAGACTTAATGGTTGTACATTTAAAATATATATAATTGTGAACGGGGACCTGTGAAATCCCCCCCAAACAAAATGAAGTAATGAATGAATGAATTTCAAAGTCACTAACCTGCATCTTGATCATCTTCATCATAGACATCCATGGAAAAGGCCTCATCACCCAGAACCTGCTCCAGTTTATCATAGTACTTGCAATCTACTTTCTCTATGCCACATCTAGATTAGAACATTATGAAGGAAATTATTCAACAAAGTGAATGAAAAGTTAAAGCCAATGTCAGCAAGCAAAAAATATACTTACTTTTTCCTTTCATGACACTGCCGGAAGTTTTTGGTCAGGTTCTTGATCTTCCATCTACATTGCTCTGGTGTTTTGAAGAATCCCTGACTGTTCAGTTTGTCTGCTATCTCAGTAAACACATGGATGTTATGGACGGTTCCTCTTAGGGCGTCCTGCATCTCATTTTCTGCCCAAACATCTATTAGAGCTACAGTTTCAGAGTCTGACCAGGATGTTGTCTGGTCCACACTGTTGCAGGTGTCCTGAGATTCTGACAGAAGGAAAGGCTTTATTTTCACTGGTGTATATACAAAACATACAGTAATATATAACCCATATTTTATGTAATATGGTATAAAATTAAAGCAAATTTAGCATTCCAACAATTGCTCACCAATCAATCCTCTGCAGTGAATAGGTGCCGTCAGAATGAGAGTCCAAACAGCGGATAAAAACATCACAGTAATCTACACCATTTGTTTTTTTTTCTTCACTTCACGCGGCATTAACTGATGAACTGCAGTTGTGTGGATTATTATGACGTTTTTATAAGCTATTTGGACTCTCATTCTGCTGGCACCCATTCACTACAGTGGAACCATTGGTGATGAAATGCTGATGAATTTCTCCAAATCAGTGCCAATACACATACTCATCAATCTTGGTTGGCCTCCAGGTGAGTAAAGTAAACATTACACATTGGACATTGTAACTAGATGTCTAATAAAAGTACCTGATTTGATGCCTTTATTGGATTCATCTCCTGACCCTTTAGAAGAAGCATTCCTTTGAAAAATATCTTCCATCAGATCATAGAACTTGAATTCTACACGTTCAGCTTCAGGTGAACTGCACAGAAAAAAACACACACTGAAATAAAATTTAGTGCCCAGGCCATATTTATAACTGCACTTTTATTTTAAGCTGTGTAACATGAAGCCCTTTGGAATATCTTCACTGACCTCAAGCTGTCCTTGCACTGCCTGTAGCTGATTTTGAGTCGTTTGATTCTGGTGTGGCATTGCTCAGCGGAGCGCAGGTATCCATGAGCATTCAGTTTCTCAGAGATCTCTGAGTAGATGTGGCCATTGTGAGGGCAACGTTGAAGGTTCTGCTGGACTTGTTCATTGCCCCATAACTGGAGGAGAATCAGTGTTTCGGCATCGGACCAGGCAACCTTCTTTCTATCGTCCATGCAGTTCATTGCTGTTTCTGTGTTGGGTGATGACAGGACAGGACACAATTACCACAAAAAGTATTAGACACTTAAAAATGTATGAATATGTATGAAAACATGAGATACATGAAATGGCTAAAAGGTCAATTCATGCAGCACATCCTCTTTTTTGTGTCATTTAAAAATATTTGGGGTTGGTAAGAAGTTAAAAATATTTTTTTATTAAATACACATTAAAAACAGTGAAATGTTGAAAGAACAGCTGAATTGTCTGCATTATTACTCCAGACTTCCTGCTGATTTGCTGCTCAAGAAACATTTCTTATTATTGCGTAGTAGAAAAGTATTTTGATGAATAGAAAGTCCACAAGAACAGCATTTATACATTTTTGTTAACATATTTACTGTCACTTTGATTTAATGCATTACTGCATATTGAAATAATTTGACACCAAACTTTAGAACAGTAGACTAATAATATAAAGTACCTATTTCCTGGTACTTGTACACCTGATATTCAATGTCTGTTGACTCCTCCTCTTTGATCTGTGATGAGCATGGTTCTTCATTTGCCATAATTCTCTCCATCTGTTTATAGAATTTAAATTCAACTGGCTCTTTGCCTTCAATGCTGCAAAAAAAAATAAAAAATCAAGAACAGCACTTTCACTTATTTAAAATAAAACAAATGCATTGAATGATGTTCACTAGTTTCTCATGATAGATGGGTTTGCTTGTATTTTAACAGGAATTTTTGGACAATGATGTTAAACTGCGCTCACTGTTTACTCTCGTAAGACTGTTTGAAGCACAGCTTCAGTCTTTTCACTCGACTCTGACACTGCTCTGCTGTTCGGATGTAGCCTTGAGTGGCCATCTTTTTTGAGATCATGGCAAAGATGTGTCCGTTCTGGAGAACCCCCCTTAGCTCTCGCTGGGTTTTGTCCTCTCCCCAGATCTTGATGAGTGTTTGCGTTTCCTGGTCTGTCCATGGGATATTCCTGGTGCCTTGAGATGGTGTAAATTAAATTTGGTTAACAACATATCAAATCTCATAAAATGTGCCCAAAAAAAATTCTGAGTACCCTCTAGTCCGACATGACCAAGAACATCCCAATCAGTGTCATCTTCTGCCTGCTGTCCTGAGGACTCTTCTGGAATGCTGGCATCAGTAACAGTGTCTTCCTGTTCTGCAGATTCTTTACGGCACAGAATTTTCTCCAGCACGTTATAGAACTTCCATTCCGGTTTCTCTCCTTTCATACTGCCAAACAAACACACAGTTTCACGCATTTCAAAGATTCATATGCCCTTCTGTTCAAAAGTGTAACTATATAAAAAAACTCACATGTTTTCATGGCATTGTCGAAAACTCATTTTCAAGCGTTTTATCCTGGTGTGACACTGCTCTGCAGTTCTGGTAAAGCTTCTCTCAAACATCTTCTTCGAGATGAGGTTGAATATGTGTCGATTGCGGGCGCAGTCCTTCAGACTCCGCTGGACACTGTCTTTCCCCCATATGTCAATGAGGCTGAACGTTTCTTCCTCTGACCAAGGGACTTTTGAAGCATCAGAGGTCTGGTAGGAAGACTCTTCTGAGTAAACAAAGCAGAAAAGAGTTTAAATCTGCTTTGTTGCTTATATTAAAGCGATTCATCAAAATGAGTATTTTGAATCATTTTGAAGAATCTGACCTGTGTATGCACCCAAATGATTGATAAATGTGAATTCTCTGGATACATCTGTGCTGTCATCTCTTTTCTTTTTAGAGGATTTTTTAGAGGTTCTTTTGGCGTGTGTCTGATTCAGCTCTTCACCAAGAAAGCTGTTAATGTAGCTATTCGTGTTGTCTCCATATCCGGCACCCGTGATTGGCCAATTCTGATCATCATCCTCCTCGTCATCCTCTCTCTCCTCTGTCTCTACTTTGAATTTTCTCTTCTTAGCTGTCCAGCAGGACGTGTCAGGATCAGACAAGGTTTTAGAAGTGTGGCAATCATCTTTGTCTTGCCCATCTACATCGGCTCCTGATTCAGACGGGTCGCCGGATTCTGTGTGATCGCTGGAAATGACGACTCGAACCAGCGGAGGGAGAGACTGAGATGAAAATGTACAGCTGTTATGAGCAGAGTGAAGAGACTCTACAACAGAGAAAGACACACAAAAGATTAAAAAAAAAACATGTCAGGTGCTTGTGGAGAAAGTAAATCAGGTGTTTTGTGTAGCATGCTATTACTAGCTGCTAGTTTAACTAAGGCAACGTTAATTAAGTGTTATTTTATGCCTTATTAAACGCATTTTGTAATGTTCACTTAAGTTGTTTGTTTAAAACTGTTGAAGTTGTGTGATTACCAACAGAATAATAATGGATTTGTTACTTATAAACATGCAGCTATTCAGATGTTAGCACATGTTTTTTGCCGTTGTTTGATCACTTATTATGATGGCACCCATTCACTGCAGTAATGTTAAATATTCTCCAAATCTGTTCCAGTGAAGAAACAATTTCATCTTTACCTTTGGCCTGAGAGTGGGTATATTTTAAGCAAATTTTCATTTTTTGGTGAACTATTGCTTTCAGATGGTTATCCTTAGTGAAACTCTCCCTTTGTAATTCGGGTTTCATTTGTGTAGCAGTTCTTTTGTCATTCTGATTGCATAAGCCATCTGGCTCACACCTTTACAAACACAGATGCCACTAAATGAGAGTCAAAACTGCTGAACATATAAACATCTGATATATCTTTTCACACGGATATGGCATAATTCAACATAAAAACTTCTACCATTGTCCAGAAGACTTCCATTAGCTCTGTGATGTTCAAGCAGGGTCTTCATCTGCTTTGGAACAAAAATTGAATGAAGACATTCGTCCAGTAGAGACGGGCAGGTCCTGAGCCAAGACACAGTCTGAGGAACAAAACCAGACCAACTGTAAAAGACATAATACAGTAACCATGTTCAGTTCTTATACATTTATGTTTATTGATGTACCTGTGAAAGGTCTGGGACTGACATCATCCGATCAAACTGCAAGAGGAAGGTTTCCATAAGTGTTTTTAGGTTTTTGTCAAACTTGGGGCCATATTCCTCTGGGAAAATATTCTGTTAATTACACAGGTTTAAGGGAAAAAATAATTCAATTAATGGCAAAGAAACAAAAAAAGAAAGCCAGCATGTTTTGAGCATGTGTATGTTATTGTAACCTGAAAGAAATGCTCTCTCTCTTTAGAGTTGCTAATAAGCGTCTGAATGAGGTCTAAGAACGAGGCCTCAGATTCCTCCATTTCTTCATGAACCACCTGTAATGTATAAAGTCTATAAAAACATGTACACATTTGAATTTAAGTGCAAGCATGTTGTTTCAACAACAGCATTTGACCTCATTGACACGAGGAGCACGGATTTGATCCAGGTAAGGCTGAATGTCTTCCAGGTTGACCTGACGTTTACCACGACACAACTCTAGAAGACGCTGTGAAAAATAAGAGATAAAGTACTGTAAGCAGTGCCCTCTTTGAAAGCCCAAACTTTTTCATGGTGGTTTCTTACCCTTGCTCTTAAGCCAAATATCAGTTGGGTTCTTTGATTGTAATTTAGAAGCTCTGGCACACTCTCTGTCACCATGGTTACGAACTCCTCCAGCATCCCATAGTGCTTCACCTGTCTCTGTTCAGTCACCTGCCACATGGCTGCAGACAGTAACCTCGACGGTGGAATAATGAAACTCATCAATGACAGAGGGTCTGATATAAAAACAAGACAAACAGGGAACAAATGCAATGAGAGGCTGCATATGTGCATATGCACGCATGTTAATCAGCTTTGACTTTATATTAGGCATTTAAATTAGGATACCATGTAACCGCATTGTGTTTCGAAAATCCAAATGCATTTAATACCTTATGCTTTCATCTAAGAGAAGTTGCGTGATAATCATGAAAATGACAGAATTCAGAAATATTGCTTACATTTGCCGTGTTGCATATTCACCAAAATGGAAAAACAGACAGGGAAAAAAATACTCACCTTCGATTTTCTTGGTCCAAAGCGCATCCATTGTTTACAACTTCAATCAAGTTTATACAATCTCGAAATTGATATTTTCAACAGCTGTGTATCATAATTCAGAAGAAAGCAGCTATCAGACGAGACACTTTTTAATTTCGATGCGCTTTCCACATGACCATTTCCTTCGTTTCAAAACACTGGACTGAACGACACAGATTCCGGTCTAATCCGCTTTGGTCTGGTCTACAGTGTAATTCGAGTTCTCCCTCTGGTGGTGCAAAACCACATTATACTAGTTTTGCGAGACCATCTCTAAAACCCAGCTGCCAAACCATTCTTTCCTTTAGCTGTTGTTTTGTATGCATCTTACTGTTAATGTGGTTTAATCTAAATCGGTCTGGGGCATGGGGTCCAGAAACATTATGGATTGATGTTCATATTTTAAAAACTGGTCAAATTGACGCGACTTTTATTATGAAAGATGTGACCGTGGAATTAGCTCGTGAATATTAAATTAAGTCAAGCCAACGTTGCTTTGGTAACCTTCCGGGAGTTTCGATCACGTGTTCTAATTAATATTCATAAGTCACCATTCCAGCGCCTGCCATTGGCCAAGGTTACGTAAATGACGTTGAGGAGTCTTCACCATGTCATCTAAGAAACGCAACGTCTGGTATTTAGATCCTTATGTTATTTAAATATAAAATGGTTATAGTTGAAAAATTGGCTAACATTTTTGCGCTTCTTATGAGCAGTTTGGAATACAGTATCACATTGTTTGTACTTTGTGCATGTTGCTGTTACAAACAAAATTATGTTAAACTTCTTTAAAAAATGTAGACTGTTTAATAAATGCATAAATACATTCTAATCAGCTTCTTTTTCATTTGTACAGTAACAGCTGAAGAATAGTATAATACTTGCATGGTGTAACTTTAAAATGAAAATAAGACCAAAGACTATTTTTTATTTATAAACTACTTTATTTCAAAATCTGAAAAATGGATACAGACAAACACACTCTGGGGAAAAAAACAGCACATAAGCAAAACCATTGGTCTTTTGAAACTAAGTGGCAAATGTAACATTTAACCAGCACTAACTTCACTAAGTCGAGAGTAATGAAAAATCCAAAGGTTAAAATAGCACCAAAGACAAAATTCACACTAATCAGACGCATCATATAGCTTTGTAGGTCAATGTACTTTACAAGCTTCAAAACTTTTGCTATAATCAACACCGAAGCAATGTTTATTACAGTAGTCTGGCAGGGTTTGCAATTTAGATAACAGTCTGAGTTTGTTGTTTTGTTTTGTTTTTTTACACATTGCAAATATAAAGTGAGATGAGATGAGAGCTTGAAATTATTTCAGTGTCAAAATCTGATTTCAGGTGACCAATAACAGCAGAATGAACCAAAATATACAGTGAAACACTCCTTTCGAGTGTCTGCACCACACATATTCCTATATGTGGGCCTGTATTTGGTTTAAAGAAAGGAAATACTATTCTAGAACTAACAGGACTAGATTCTTATGTGTCTATGCAGATGCATATGGAACTGAAAAACTTGAGGCCCTGAGAAGCCTAATCTACACTGCCAAATACAAGGTAATAGGACAGTGGTCACTTCCCATGGCTGTGTTTCGGATCTTGCTGTCACACAGACCTGGGAGCAAGGCGGACGACAGCACAAAGTAGTCCAAACGCCAGCCGACGTTTTTGCCTCGGGCGTTCATCATGTAGGTCCAGAAGGTGTAGGCATAGGCTTGTTCTGGATAAAGCTCCCGAAAACTGTCGGTAAAACCGGCTTCCAGAAGTTTGGTGAAGCCTTCACGTTCCTCAGGGGTGAAACCAGCGTTCTTGCGGTTACCCTTGGGGTTTTTGAGATCAATCTCTTGGTGGGCCACATTCAGATCTCCACATAGCACCAGGGGCTTGCGCTGGTCCAAGCCGCTCAGGTAGGCCCGGAAATCCACATCCCAGGTCTTACGGTAATCAAGTCGCACCAAACCACGACTGGCATTAGGCACATAAGCCGTGACCAGGAAGAAAGATGGAAACTCAGCAGTGATAACCCGACCTTCTTTATCATGTTCCTCTTTACCTATATTAAGGCAGGATGGGATTTTAAAAGTGACAGAAAATTCGAGATTTGGATTTTGGAAACAATTATAAAAGCATTACATAAATAAAAATATTACTACCCTAATAAAAAAAATAAAAAATAAATAAATAAATAAATAAATATATATATATATATATAATAAAAACTATAGTAACTGACAAACATAACAAAAAATTTACATTTCTTCCCCCCCATTCAATATTGCTATATCATAATATTAGCAGTAAAAGTAGTAGTATTTACAAAAACATATATATATACCACTATTACTACTACCTCTATAAATAATTGTAATTCTAGGTGGAGATTATGCAATTATCACATGGGTCATAAAGTATTGAAATCTGTATAAATATGCAAAAAAGACACTTACCAATACCATAAGTGACACTGAGTGGTTCAGTCTTGCAGAACATGGCGACTCCGCTGTAGCCCTCCTTATCCTCTGATCCAGCCCAGTACTTGTGTGGATATTCGGGCATCTCTGTGATCTGAGACGGCAGGGATTTCTCAGCGCACTTAGTCTCCTGCAGACACAGCACATCTGGATCCTCCTTACGCACCCACTGCAAACAGACAAAAAAGAAAGAAATTGAAGAGTCCGTACCTCTACCAATCTAACACAGATTCACACACAAATACTATACAAAGACAGAGACTGGCCATACTTTTCAAGAAGGACCATGTAGCACATGTAAAACACAACCAATGTCTCGCATTTTGAATACTCACATCAAGTCCATTCTTTTTGACCCACGCGCGCAGACCGT
This sequence comes from Enteromius paludinosus, assembly GCA_032361165.1. Classification (NCBI taxonomy): domain Eukaryota; kingdom Metazoa; phylum Chordata; class Actinopteri; order Cypriniformes; family Cyprinidae; genus Enteromius; species Enteromius paludinosus. The sequence continues at coordinate 1,907,459 of JAUMHQ010000051.1, forward strand.
CCACATTCCAGGAGGTGATCTTCATGTTGGATGCACGACCATCCTTACTGGTCATCTTATCTGGAGGATCTTCATACAGAATTGGGGCCTCTGGCTCCTTTCCCTTTTTCTCTTTCTTTGCAGGTTCTGTGATAGAAAACTCAATGTTATCTAACGCACTCTGTGAAGATGCAAACTTTTTTTTCATATTTATTATTAAAACTCTGTACCAGCTCCATTGCCAGTCTCCCCGTCGACAGCTTCCTCGTTCTTCTTGGCTCTTTTAGGCATGCTTACAGTTGTTTTAAGACCACACACACGTAAGAACCTTACAGCACACACTCGAACACCTACAAGAAAGGACATGCGCAATGGAATCCAGGCATTCTGTTCAACGCATCGGGCGCTGCAAACATCTCAAAACAAAGGCTGGTGAGCTTATTTAGCTCGCGCACAAGTGATTAAATCACTTACATAAAATGCGTGAACTGCATAAACCAAAATGCATGTGCCTGCAGTATGCTGCAATAACGAATGAATATACATTAGCCACGTTTGTAAGTTGGCCAAAATTGCGGCCTGAATGAATGAAACAATAAGAACAAACAGCTCTGCGTTTATAATAGACACATTTATATTGACTGCGTTGAAAGGTCTTAAATACAAAATGCATTTAATTATATGTAAACAGCTCTTTCTTACCTAACACTTTAATCTTTAGTTGAGTTTATAATGAAACCACAACCTGAGCAAAACTACGAACTGCTCTGCACGGACGGGAATCCGAAGCTTTCTGCAATGTGCATGAGACGCATGTTTCCCTATCAAGAGGTGTCTGAGTTATTGCCTGACTAAAACTAAAGACTAAAACGCTTTTTTATATAACATTATGGATTTATTATTTGTATATCAAATTATTGAAAAATATTGGGTTTTAAATATATTTCTATGGATTTAACAATTTGTTAGCTCGAATTTCCCCATCAATTTCATCCAGGCATGTAGTAAAAGCTACATTGTTATGGTCCTACAACTAGCAGCGAGTGTGCGGTAAGAATGAAGCAGTGTTAAATAAGAGATAAAACAAAAATGTATAATTATTAGTATAAAATGTAATAAAATTAACCCAAAATATGTCAACCCCGACAATTTAACAATTGCATCTATAAATGGTATTAATGATCGGATTTTTTTATTCAGCAGCATGTGTCGTAGATCTCTGACAGCAAGGCATTAGATTTAACTTTAAGAGACAAAGACAAATTTAATTTAAAATTTTCATTTTCAAAAAAGGTTAAGTTCTTTATTGACATTGACATTGTGCAATAGTGTTGTGTATTTTCATCAAATGATACCAGTTTCATTCTGCCAGCAGAAACCATGACTGTGGTGATTGGATTTGAGGGCAGTGCTAATAAGATTGGTGTGGGTATTATCAGAGATGGGGAAGTTCTGTCAAACCCCAGGCGCACTTACATCACGCCACCTGGCCAAGGTGAGATTAACAGAGTATTTGTTACATCTAATTGACATGTTTCTGCAGTACAATATTAATAGTTCCCTTATGATCTTCTTAGGGTTCCTACCTGGTGAGACAGCCAAGCACCATCGTAGTGTGATTCTCACTGTGCTCCAGGAAGCACTAGATGAAGCAGGACTGAAAGCTGCAGATATTGACTGTGTGGCGTACACTAAAGGTGAATGTTTATTAATTATGTGTTATACACTATGCATTTTTCAACATTACTCCACTTTTAAGATATGTCCTGTTATACAGGGCCTGGAATGGGGGCTCCTCTGGTGACAGTGGCAATTGTGGCCAGGACAGTTGCCCAGTTGTGGGGAAAGCCATTGTTGGGGGTTAACCACTGTATCGGGCACATAGAGATGGGCCGTTTGATCACCAATGCCCAAAACCCCACTGTTCTGTATGTGAGCGGAGGAAATACTCAGGTAAGGATTGAGACGTGAAGATTTCAGTCTTGTTTTCACAATTATATCAAGATCAGAAATATCAATATCCTTGAAAGAAAGTACACTGACGTTCTCACAATTCTTACAAACAAACGTGAATTCTCTGTATTGTTTCTGCAGGTTATTGCATATTCTGAACGCCGTTACAGAATATTTGGAGAAACTATTGATATTGCTGTGGGAAACTGCCTTGACCGCTTTGCCAGGGTCATCAAGGTCAGTGATTAAATTTAATAAGAAAATTAAGGAGTACATATGTGGAGGATTGGAAAATATACCTATGATTTGTCTAAATGTATGTAATTTTGAGATGACAAATTTGACCTGTATTCGTAGATATCAAATGATCCCAGTCCTGGTTACAACATTGAACAGATGGCAAAGAAGTAAGCTTCCATGCACTTTAACATTTGTGTAAAAGCATTTGTTTGATATATTTAAAATGCATATTCATTCTTCAGGGGCACCAAGTATATAGAGCTGCCGTATACAGTGAAGGGTATGGATGTGTCATTTTCTGGGATTTTGTCCTATATAGAGGTAAATGTAATAACTTGGAGATGTCTTTTAATTCTGTTTACACTTCTTTAAATTTCAATAATTATGTTCATATGCAGGATGCTGCTCACAAACTGTTAAGTACAGGTCAATGTGCGCCTGAGGATTTGTGTTTCTCCCTACAAGTATGTACTTGAACCTGTGCTCACTATGGTTCCAATAAGACGCATTAATTTATAGATGATGAAGTGACTAACAGTAATGGGATTGACAGGAGACGCTGTTCGCCATGCTGGTGGAGATCACGGAAAGAGCCATGGCTCACTGCGGCTCTCAGGAGGTTCTGATTGTCGGTGGAGTTGGTTGTAAGTATTTTTATGCTCATTTGTTAACATTCATCTGATAGGAAAGACTGGGTCTCTGTATTGCAGTTTTTGTCAGCATCTAAACATGTGCTCTTTTGCAGGTAACCTGCGACTGCAGGAGATGATGGAGGTCATGTGTAAGGAGAGAGGTGCTCGACTTTTTGCCACAGATGAGAGGTAAGAAACACAGGCAGCTTTTCAGTAGTCACTGCTGAAAGAACTCACGACATTCAGTGTCAGTGGTTTTTAATCTCTTCATGTTAAATCTTAGGTTTTGTATAGACAATGGAGCAATGATCGCACAGGCTGGATGGGAGATGTTCCGCTCTGGTTATGTCACAGAGCTGCCAGACTCCTGGATTACACAAAGGTAACTTAACAACTTAACAAATAGCCATCAAAAACATTGGAACCGATTTGGAAAAATGTAGCATTACTTGCCCTAGAATGTATCCTCTGTAGTGAGAGGGTTGTCATCAGAATGAGTACAAACAGCTGATAAAAACATCACAATAATCCACAAGTCATGCACATGACTCGAGTCCATCAATTAATGTCTAATGAAGTGAAAAGCTGTGTTTTAAGTAAGCAAATCCACTATAAAGAAATAAAACTTAAAGGTCCATAATTCATATCCTCCAGTCTTTTCCCTGTTGTCTCTCATATCAAAACCCACATAAATGGGTTTTGATATGAGAAAGATGTTTTTTTTCTTGTTTAGCTGTGACGTGATCATTTATGATTTGATTTTTTTTTTTAGGTACAGAACAGATGAAGTGGAGGTCACCTGGCGGGACTAATGTTTGGATCTGGTTATTTTCAGTGGCACTAAAGTACTTATTGATCCCGTTATTCATCCTCATGCAATATTATTTTTTACATCAGGGACAGAAGTAGTTTTTTAGCTCAGTGAATGGAGAATTGTCTAATATTTTTGTAAAAACACTGAATAAAAAAACACTTATTGACTTACAGCTTGAAATAATTTGATTATGATATGGTGAAGTGCTGTATAAAAGCAATTAAATTATACACCACTAAAGGAAGTTCATCCAACAATTAATATTGTCTAAAAAAACAACAATGTACTCACCCTCAGGCCATCCAGGATATAGATGAGTTTGTTTCTTCATGGGAACAGACCTATAGAAATTTAGCCAATACTTGCTCACCATTTAATCCTATGCAATGAACAGATGCCATCAGAATGAGAGTCCAAACAGCTGCTTAAAAAAAAAAAATCATTAATGGGTGTAAATCAACAGACTGGAGTGGTGTGGACTGTTGTTAGACTCTCATTCAGATGGCACCCTTCATTGCAAAGGACCCTTTAGTGACCACGTGATGTAATTCTGAATTTCTGCAAATCTGTTCTGATGAAGAATAAACACCTCGGAAAGCATGAGGGTGAGTACATTATCAGCACATACTGAAACACAGTGACTGTGACTATACATAGAGAAAGTGATTAGGAAAATGGATTAATGAAATACTAGACACACTATTTATTTCATATAGATTCATACAAAAACCAAAGACCATGAAATATTTTAACAAGTTTATTCATTTTTATTATGCAACACTGTTTGATTAAATCTCTGAACATCCTCCAGTGTAAATTATTTGTATGTTTCTAAAAAAAAAAACAAAAAAAAAAACGAACAAATTAGGTCACACAGAGCAACGGATTCCTATTAGGATTTATGACCGACATTCAATCTGGGTGAAATATATATATTAAAAAACAGCATTAAGACCAATAGACATTTGAAGGTGCTGCCATAACGTGCCATTGACACCTCTGTAAACTTCATGAGAACAATTTGTGTGGCAAGAAAGGGATTATCACCAGAGGGAAGACTGATGAAGACATTCTGGTTTTGGTTCTAAAAACGAGCTCAGTCTTTATAGAAAGGGGATGTCGTGTTCAACTACAGGTCAGAAAGTGCTTGATTTAACCACTTGGACAGAAGTAGGAACAAGGGAGGAATAAAAGGGATTTTTTTTAACTGCAGTTCACTGAAATAAAATTGCAGCTTTGTTTTCTTAAAAGAGACAATTCTCCACCATTAAAATGACAGAGGTATGCAGAGGGACTCTGCGCCTGAGGCAGACTCTGTTGTAAGGCAACCGAGAAGTCCAAGACATCTATCTTCATAGGGGAACAAGTCCTAAAGTGTCTCGGCAGAATCTTTGAGGGGATGAGAACCTGAGTGCGTGTGTGTGTGTGTGTTTTTCGAGTGCGTGTTTGTGGAGATGTGTTAGTGTGTGCTAGGCAGGTGACTCCAGGGCATTCTTGTACCAAACAACCTTTGCAGGGTCTGAAAAACAAAGCAAGCCTGTTAATACAGTAAAAATCTTATCTAAAAATAGTAATTCTGCTTATTTTACGGATAGTAAGACTACATAAGATTGTTTACCATTAACTTTAAAATTACAATACCAACATTTCAGTGTTAATTCCTTCCTTTTCAAACAATAAACCACCAAGCATTCTTGACAGGTTGACAGAAAATAGATCCAAACTCAGGTTTCAAAATAAAACTCGGGACTGTGTTCTTTTGCATGCAAACAAACAGCATGTTGTCTGGAGTCTTTAACAGAGCCTCTGATGGGCAGAGCCACTCTGAAACCAGTAGCATACACTTAATTAAATCACAGTCTGTGTGATTTAACAATTGCCATATCAAGATACTGATTTCATTCTGACATATCGTGGACGTGGAGATGAATAAAAACAGTCAAAACACCAACCTTGTTTTTGTCTCCATAATATTGCTTTCCATTCTGCGGATTAAAAACAAATCACTGAGTTAAGGAATACAAACAAAAAAGCCTTTTTGTGACCTTAAATTGTCTCTCCTTACCGTGTGTGTGATACTCTAATGCTTCCTCCAGGTGACGACAACTAAGCAGCAACTCTTCTGAACTCTCTGAGCCTCTTGTGACCTGACCAGGCAGAGACTCTGAAGAGGCATGGGCCGGTTTTACAGTAACCTCTCCAGCAACTGGGTGGAGATCCGGGGTATTCTCCTGGGGAGCATCTGCCTCCGGGCCATCACTGATGAAGCTGAGTCCCCACTGGTTCTGCAGCAAAACCCCGATACCAGGGGGCTCTTCAGCCGCCCCAACGGAACCTCCCCCTGCTTTCACCTTGGAGGCGTAGCTGACGGCTGGCTGCAGTTTGGCAGGACTGTCCTTCACTGGGAAAGCAGGTGGAGGTTTGAGCAAAGACAGGCTGTTGTCTACCCATCGTTCCTTCTGACCTGTTCTGGAGTGTCTCTCATCTGAACGTGGCCCTGGTCTCAGGCCGTCACGCCGAAAGCTTCTTGATTTATTCGGGATACGACGATCTCTTGATGTGAAGGTCTGGGTGTGACCCACCCCATTCAGAGAACCTTCCAGGCTACTTGGTGAGGCTTGACGTTTATCCATCCCAGAGGAACAGCCCCCTCCTCCCCCACCGCAGCTGCCAGAGCCAGGGGAGAGGCGACGGTTTCGGATCTGTGGTTCTGGTTTAGGGGGTGACACTAGGACGGCTGGATCACACAAGGGGTCGGACTCGCACACTGCATTGCTTGACTCCCAGGTACCTAATGAAATAATCAGATGAAATTATTCAATGTTAAAACATGCAAACTGTTACAAAACATGTTAGAGGTTTTAACGCAATCTCAATCATATTAGCTATTCTAATGATTTCCCCCAGCTGCTTTATTCACATTTTGGTGTTTGCATCAAGTTACATTTGCAAAAGTCACTTTATTTATTATTTAAGTGATATTTGATCTTGTTGCCTTAGCAGCATGTGTGGCTATTTTCATGGCCAAATCAGTGCATTTCAAATGAAACCAACAGCTATAACACACAATAGTAATGAAAAACAACAACTGACAACTCACATAAAATATATTAAATGAATAAGCATCTGATTAATATTATTTAATATCTAATTAATAATAATTTATTCCTGGTGAAACTTTAAAAAAAATCCATTACAGAACCTTCTGAATAACAATTGCAATAACTTAAAACAAATTTAGTAAAAATTAATTGGTGAAATTTCTATCCCCATTTAGCAGTAGATGGCTATATTTATCTTAAAAAGAAACCACATACTTGCTCTTACTTGTAATTATTTAAACATAAAAAGTTAACAATATTAAGTTATCAATATATAAATATATATTTAAAACCTAGTGGTTTAAAATAGTGTGAAAGATCGGTAAATATTTACAATAACACCTAATTGTTATTTTGAGCCTGCACTGTATTTTTAAATCTCATCTAATAATGTTTGCTAGCTATATATGCACATACAAATACCCCAAGCACAGCCACGAGTCTTGAGTCAATGAGCCGTTGCAAGATGTAACTGGAAATTTCTAGTCGTGGCCTCATTCACATCTGCAGAATCGGAGAAGCCTAACGGCATAAACTTGGACGAATCTGAGAAACATTTCCTACTCAAATAACATTTATTAAGAGCACATAGCATTACATTTCGGTGATTTCAGTGCCTTATATTCACGCAGTTAACACCACAAATCGTAACGTTAAATACAGGCACGCGTTATAGTCTAAACGAACAGAATAAACGTGTTTGTTGTTCTTAGCCTTTATATTATCGTCAAATATGAGTCAGTATAGCATTGACGACATTTAAATGAAATTTTGGCGTTATGATTGCTAAGGCTAACAGCAGGCCGCTTCTGTTTGGATGTTTAGCGCCCATAACAACCGCCTTTCCACGGGTCAGCAGAACAAACCCGACACGTCCAATTAAATTAAAAGAGCCACTGCTTATAATTTCAGATAATCAAAATCTAAATGATAACAAAGAAACATCGAGAATCAAAAGTTTCATAAGTCTCATTCCGTCCCACTCGAGCACATACAACTTCACATTACAAAACACTCTCACTAACGTTACAAACCAACCAAATTGAGCAAAATATACCTTAAAGCCCTGTCTTACCTGTTTTGATATGCATTTCGGTGTGATAAATCCTGTTTTTAAGCGCGGTTTGGACTTTAGTGTGTCTACGTGAGAGTGTCGCGCAGCGGCGTGTTGCTTAATACGATCATACGGAAGTGACAGTCACCAGGGAGAAATGGGGCGATGACAATTTCCGGTGGGTTGCAGGCGCGAACAAGAGCGGGAACGGCGCATGACCACATTTTAAATTGTATTAGGAATGATAACAAGACAACTGTGCCAATTATTCATGTTTTATTTGTAGTTTGCCGTTACATAAAATGCAAAAAAGATACTTACGCACAATTACTGTTTTTAAAATTAGATAAAACACTACACTTGTGTCTGGTGTATGACATATGGGTTGAAGTTATATAAAAAAAGTATAACCAACAATTCCAACATTTTTCTGCCCAGAAAAAAACACAAAAGATAAGCTATTGTCTAATATAATGCTTCCTTGGAGCTGACTAGCTTGCAAATAATGAGATGTAACTAATGACAATTGGCCATTAAAAGTTAAAGGGGTAAAAAAGTTTTTCAACTCACCTTCAGTGTCCATTATGTCTACTTTGTCAAAGTTTGTCTTTCTTAGACAAAGAAAATGTTCCATATTTTTCCTTTCAAGATTCTGGTTCTTCTGCCTTTCCTGACCTCTTCACAGAAATCTCTCCTGTCTTTATTACTTAAGAGTTTTGTTGTTTTCCCTCAGCTGATTGATCTTTTGTCTCTTTGGGTTACATGATCAAGCTGCTTATCTGTGTTTCTATGTTTGGATTTCGTCACTCATTTGAGGAGGATTTGCTGATTTGTGGTATCCAGGTTTAAGCTTTAGCTGTTATACTGGCTAACGAATGTTGCCCTTCTCCCTGGATCAATTTTTATTTACAAACTCTGAAACAATCACAAACAATGACAATATGTAACAATTACAACAAAGATTAAAGCACAGTTTGATTAGTAAATTCTTGCTGATATCCTCAGTAACAAAAACAAATGCAATAGTGACTTTGCCATATGTTTCATATTTCCTTTTTAACACTCTTTTAAAAAAGCAAAATGTAACAATTATATGGCTTTGTTGTGTATGAGGGAGTGGCCTTTTGGTGTTTCACAGGTTTATTACAGTATAAACTTTGGACCCATGGAATAGGTTAACATTACACATTCCAAAACACACCTAACGATGATTCACTTAGTGTTGTCTATTTCCACTGGAAACATAACCAGAATTTTGCTCCTATGTATAAAATAAACCTAGATGACCCATTATGGCCTTAAAAGGAACGTCTCCGAATCAAAGTAGGTTATTTTATTTCTTTATATTCATTTGACACATATCCTTAAAGATAAAAGCTATCATTTTAACTATTTAATGGTGGTGGTGGTTGTTGTTGAACAGTTGAGTTAGCTAATAGCGATCAGTTTGTTGGAAAATTGAACATGACAGAGTTTGGAAAAATGTATATTATTATTTTTATTTTGATGGATGTCCAAAGAGAAAAGTTAGAGTGAATTCAGGTAAACTTGGACACATTTTGTCATTGA
>JAUMHQ010000051.1:1923455-1995299 GCA_032361165.1 Enteromius paludinosus
AACGATGGTGTTTGAGACTCACAGTATGTTATGTTCATGTACTGAACTGTTATTATTCAACCATGCCAAGCTAAATTAAGTTTTCCATTCTATGGCACCTTTAAAAGTAAAGAAATTCTATGAAATCTAGGTTGAATTGCCTCCACCTAGTGGTCGAATAATGAAGCTGCCGTTTTTACATTCGGTCTCTAGAGGTTTAGAGCAGTTTGACATGCAGTGGCTCATGCTATTGCACATTAGGCATCCATAACCGCGAGGATAAATATAGATTGTACGTTGACTAATCTCAGAGCACATAAAAAAGCAATAAAAATGTAATTGGATTCTGAGACAAACTTGAAGATCGTCTACACAATAAACGATAATTTGACTGCCGTCCATTCACCCAGTATCACTGAGAGCTCGTGACGGAAAACCTACCTCTGCAGACAGATGAACCGTGAACGCGCACAGACCCCTTAAAGGCGCGTGACAGTGTGACGCCGCTTCCCTTTAAGACTCCGGTATGCGTCACCTGACCAGGTCCACCTACGAGGCAGGACCGTAACCTGCATTACCAGACAAATTAGCAACTAAAATAGCTAAGATCTACACGATATAGCACTGAAACGTGAAACATACTTGTCTTCAAACTCCCGCCATTGAAACGGGTGGAAAGAGACACGTCATCATCACCATCATCATCCGACCGGACGCGAAGGACACAGGGGCTGCGACCGATATTACCAAGGCTCCGGAATCCCGAACAGCTTTATAGTAGGGGATTAATCAACGGAGTGTTTGTACAACTCGTTTTTAGGGGTTTATTTAATTAGTTAATTCGTAAAAAGATCCAGTTCGTCGCAAAGCTCTCTGTAATTTCGGTAAGGTGTGTTTTTAATACGTATGATAATCAAAGGTGACGGTTTAACGTATTAATTTGATTATTTATTTCACGCGAGATCAAGAAAACAGCTCGTCGTAGGGCGTTACGTAATACAGGCATTATCCAGGGTGCTGAAACCAACCCATGCTAGACGCCTACGAGGGAATATTTTTAAAGGGTTCAACTGAAAATATATATTTTGTGCTTTTAAATACGCAATACATTTTTCTGTTGGAAACCGAAACAAGGAATTGACATTGACAGATTTAAGAGAGCCACCTTGGATTCCGTCTCTTTTTTTGTCGGCGAATATCATATGCATTTCGGCTGTCCTTCCCCCTGAAGTTGATTCTTGAGGTGGTTGTCGACGCTACCGGGAGAAAATGTCGGGACAGACTCTGACGGATCGCATCGCCGCGGCGCAGTACCAGCTCACCGGATCCGATGTGGCTCGTGCCGTTTGCAAAGCCACCACGCACGAGGTGATGGCGCCCAAGAAGAAGCACCTGGAATGTAAGTGAGGCATTTTCCTAAGACCTGGCGCTGTCCAGTTCAGCACCACAGGCCAATGCATACAGTAATTAAGCTGTATTTACTGTGAAGTAAGCTGGGCTTTATGCATGCCTTGCACTCAGCGAGGTTGTTTGCTACCAGTTGCAATTCTGTAAATGGAATACATGCCTTTTTAGGGTGCATTTTATATAAGAAGCTTAGTGTGTGAAACTGATTGAAGGCAAATTGACAGCACAGAACATACCCTGAAGTGTCTTTATGGTGGTGGCTTGTCTCGAGCTGAGAAGACAGAAGCAAATCAACTGCATTTGGACAGGACAGAGAGGCTACAAAACATCCTCGTGTCAGCCTCGAGCTCTGTGTCCTGCAGGAGAAGGCCTTCTGAATTATAAATCGATCAGCCAAAGCATGCATGTATTATTTACAAAGCCAAAGGTGAGGACACTGGTATGCAAGCAGAGGAATGGAAAGCCTTGTGTGTGTGTGAATATCAGCAATCAATGTATCAGGAAATCATACATGATGCTTAATATGTTTCCAGATATCACAGGCCACCGTAGGCCCCTTGGCACAGTTTAGCACCTGTGGAAAGAAGCATTGTGCATGCCACAGAAACCAACTAATTTGACTTCAGTAGTGTCAGGTGTTTATGACAAAGAAATGTGTTTGATGAGTTTTTGTCTTATTACTTGAATCATTTGTTTGTTGTATTGGAAGGTGTGAGGGGTGTTGGTGAGGTTGTCATGGAAACTGAAGTAGATTATTGGGGAAGGGGGAGGAGTGAGTGACATCATGATGACATGCTATCAGTTTGCACAAGAGGGTCTTCATTCTCTCTTGAGACAGATAGGCTGCATTTGCTTTGAACATAAAAATAATGATTTTAAAGGTTAATTTTAGAGTTAAAATACCTTAATGATGGATTTGTTTAATCAGATTTTTACTTTACAAGATATTAACGGATGGGCATTTTACATTTTGTAAGGCTTTTTTGTCAGTGTTGTAAATATTTATTTGGAAAAATGTGGTTTGTACATTTAAATGCAAATTCAATATTGTGTTTTAAGATGTATTTTCTGTATTATATTTGGAAGGACTGATAATGTATCAAATATAGTAGAAATGAGACCCAAGCAGCCGTTTAGTCATGTGCTCACATTAATGTGGCCTAGCAGATGACTGGACGTGTGTGTGTGTGTGTGTGTGTTTGCAATGTGTCTGTATTTACACTGCCTATAATCCGGTCACATGAAGCACGGCGTCTTGAGCAATTCCATAATCCCAGTGAGCTGCACCTGCTCACATTTTCATAACCGCTATAAGTATAGGGACTGCTGTTCCAAACTTAACAATATATTATGACATTACATAGCAACATATTTTACTAGTGTTGACACACTGTATCTCAGTGTGTGTTTTAATCTGAACTATTCTTGGCTTCTTAACTCCACTGCAGTGTGCTCTCTAGCAGCCATGACAAACATATTGGCACCTTTAGTACAATGTTATATTGTATTTAAGACAAGCTCAGTTGTGAAGCATATCAAGAAGATTTCATACTGTACCCCAAATTAAAATTATGAAAAAAAATGCACCATAAAGATTTTTGTGCATTGTTTTTATGACAATTAAACACATTTCCCACCAAACCTCCCAATGCTGATTTCAGTTTTCATTTAATTATTTAATTGTAAATCATTGAATTACAGAGAATCTAATGATAATCTCCCTTGAGAATAATGAATAATTATCAACAACAAAAAAGAAAGAAATCCTTTAAATGTTTTAAATTGTTTTAAAATGATCAAATGTAACCTGGAAATGATTTCATGTGTTTATCCATTTTTCAGTTCTGTTTCTTTGGTTCCATTTAATTGGACACATATATTGTATCAGAAAGAAGTTAAGTTTACAGTTAAGTCTTGTGTGTGGTTGATTTCTTGAAGGGGCTTTATTTAGACCTGTATTGTTTGATTACCCTCACACACCATATACAGTATGTTTCTAAACGTTACATTTTTACTGAATCAGGAAAGCTAGATTTCCATGACACTCATTTGATTTCCTTTGATTTTGTTCAAAAAGCAAATATTGAACGACCTCAATCTCTCTGACTAGAACAGTTCTTTCATTTTTTTTCTCATGCATTCCACTGCATGCAGTATGTTGTTGTTTATCTCCGTGGGGCTGTTTCTTGCTTCAGTAATGCAATTGCAGATATGAATTTTCCCCTTGAGAATCTGTCAGCTGGTTTATAAAGCTCTCAAAGTGCTTCATCTACATTGCAGTACATAGTGATGAAGTGATGTAGTGGCAAATGTGTGGTTTTTTTTTTGCGCAGATCTGATCTCTACCACCAATGAGACAAATGTGAACATCCCCCAGATGGCTGACACACTATTCGAAAGAGCCACTAATGCCAGCTGGGTGGTCGTGTTTAAAGCCCTAACCACGACCCACCACATCTGCATCTATGGCAATGAGGTGAGGTGCTCCTTCTTGATTAATCTTCTCCTTTTAGTCAAACTGTTAATATTAAAACTCACAGATACCGAACCCTAAAACACTGTGCTCTTTTGTGCTCTCTGCAGAGATTCATCCAGTATTTGGCCTCAAGGACATCCCTGTTCAATCTCAGCAATTTTATTGACAAAACTGGCTCCCATGGTGAGTTTCTGTACATTTGTGTGTGAGTTAAATGGATGAAGACATATCAAATTCAACTAAATTTCATTTAAAATTGTTCCCCTTTAATCGTTAAAGTGTTTAGCCAGTCTATACAAATAAATAGTTTTAAATTTGATAATCATGGCTGCTTACTGCTGTTTTCCCTTTTCTGTCTACAAGGCTATGACATGTCTACATTCATCAGACGGTATGCACGGTACTTAAATGAGAAGGCATATGCTTACCGTGCAATGGCCTTCGACTTCACTCGAGTTAAGAAGGGGTAGGTCGATGGATTCTGGGAATAGAAAGACACATTGGCAACATTTATACACTGGTTACTCCAAGTCATTAAAAATTATGTCAGAGTGCATTTTAAATAGCATGTTGTTATTTGCATGAAGGTTAGAAACACTTCAGAATTTACTCCTAGAGCTGTTACGCTTACAGAACACAAAAGAACTGTCATCTCGAAGTTAAAGAGACTGAAAGGATGGCTTCTCAGAATTCACAAACTATGAGCAATCAGGCTTATGCAGTGTGTGTTTGTGAACAGAGCTGACGGAGTGATGAGGACTATGGCTCCTGACAAGCTTTTGAAGGCAATGCCTGCCCTTCAGACTCAGGTGGACACATTGCTGGAATTTGATGTGAGTAACATCTTCCACAACAAGACCTTCTGTCTGAGATTGATTAGTCCAGGTTTAGGCTTAATGATTGTGGTTTCAACACTGATTTTGTGTTCCACTGCGTTGTTGACTCTTGTGTTGTTGTTTTTTTCAATGTGCTTTATCATTATTTGATCAGGAACAGAAGGTCAAACTCAATTTATTGTTCACATTACTGTTTTTAATACTCTTTTCTTCTTTTTAGGTTCATCCTAAAGACTTAAACAACGGCATCATAAATGCAGCATTCATGCTTCTCTTTAAGGATCTGATAAAACTCTTTGCCTCCTACAATGATGGCATCATCAATTTATTAGGCATGTGATCATCTGTTTTTGATCTCAATCTCTGAGCTACATTACATTGTTCAACATTTTATACATCTCATAAAACTGGTCTGTTTTTAATTTTACAGAGAAATATTTCAAAATGAAGAAGTCTGAGTGCAAGGATTCTTTGGACATTTATAAGAAATTTCTGACTCGGGTGACCAAAATTGCAGAGTTCATGAAAATCGCTGAGGTAAGGCCAGAAGCCAGAAGAGGTGTTTTAAAGTGAAATATTTGAATAGAATGTAACTTCACTGTATTTTTATTGTGCTTCTGTTGTAGCAAGTAGGAGTGGATAAGAATGACATCCCTGACATCTCCTATGTAAGTCAGCCACTTGAAACAAACATTAGTTCTTTCTTGCGGGTATGACACTAGTTCTTAATTAATATTAGAATCGGGTCAAGAATTGATTTTCTGATGTCAATGACTTATAGCACTGAAAGAGTCTAACCACCTTTTAAAATAATGAAGTAAAGCTGGTGTGAGTTTCAAAGAGCTTTTCATCAATCCTAACCAAGAGTCATTATCAAAACTCCTTCCCGTGGGGATTCCCAGTGTTTGCACCCCCGCGTAGTTGCAGACCTGGCAGATTCAGACAATGAAGACTGTCCCTTTAAAGATTGCCGCAACGAAGAGCCGGTAACCATGACGACTGATATGGGATGCAATATGGATCTCAGTGCATTGCTTTTACCTGCTTGTAAAGTAACCTTCCTAACTGGGCTCATCACAAAACTCTATTTTTTAACAAATGCTGCTACTGGACATTTTAAAGCAACATGAAGAACTCATACTGTTGTCTTCTGTCATCTGCAAAGCTGCATTATAGCTAAAATCAAAGAACATTAACACTGTTATTTCCCTTCATTAAGGCTGCTTTGAAACAATCTGTATTGCATAAAGTGATGGTATGCCAGTTTTGTCGACATGAAATTCCAAGAGGTCACATCATAATTAGCCTTTTGTTCAGAAACCGAGGAAAGCAATGCACTGAAGTCCAGTTCTGTCCCACAGTTTGAGCTTTGAGCTGATTTTGCGCTGCTGTGAGGAGTGCTTAAGATAAAGATTTTCACTGGATTTTGATGTGATGTTTTATTGTTTGAATTTGCTGTGGAGATGTTAAAATAAAACAACGCCATGGTTTTTTTACTGACTTCAAACTGCTTTCCTTTTCTCTTCACATGCGTGTATTTTTTATTCTGCTGTCCACAGGCTCCCAGCAGTATTCTGGAGTCTCTAGAGGCACATATGAACAGTCTAGAGGGCAAGAAAGGGTACGAGATCCCTGGACTCTAACTGAATTCTAAAACACTTTAAATGTCAGAGGGGAAGTAAATCTGCGTTTGTAAATCAAATGCTGCATGCTAAATTTGATAGAAACTTCAGGAAGTCACATTACCATGGTTTGTCTCTGCAGTTATCATACTGTCTTTAAAGCCTATACATTTTAATCCTAATTTATGTTCTTTTCCTCCTCCCACAATGGTTTGTTCAGGGAAGGGTAAGTATGTACTTTTAACATATTTTAAATCAGTTATATTGCTTTTACATAAAATCATCTGTTCACTTCTGTCTCATTGCTTGTGTCCTTCAGGTCACCCACAAAAGTAAGCAGAAATTTTTGTGGTTTTATTTTTATTTTTTTATCACACACATGTGCTCAACATGTAGCTCTGTGTCATGTTTTAGGGATCACCCACCAATAATGTGTCTCCAACCTCCACTCCTGCCAAATCAGCCGCTGCCGTCCCCACTTTGGAGCCGCCGCGTGCTGAGGCCGTGCCTGCAGCCGCCGAAACTGCCACAGAGTGAGTGACCCACATAACCAGACTTCACTTCCTGTCTGACAAAATGTAACAGATTATATCAGAATGCGCTGCTATTGTAAGCGTTTTTCTGTTTCACCGTAGTTCTCTGCTGGATCTGGACCCGTTGTCTTCCTCTGGACCCTCTACAGGAGCATCAGCTGCTCCCACATCTTGGGGAGGTATAATCCAAAAACATACACACTTTGCAGCTCGAACAAGTGTTGTTATTGTTATCTAAAGATAGAACTATTAAACATGTTAGTTAATTAAAGAAAGAAATAAAACAGAAACATTCAAAAAACTATATGTATATCTAATGCTAAATGTAAATCAATAAAATTACCTTGACGCATTAAAATAACTAACTGACAACTAAAACTGAATTTAAAAAAATAGAGAAATATTTTAACAAACACTAATAAAAATTACTACAAGTTAAATTAAAATACAAATTAAATGAGAATAAATGTTGTTGTTTTTTTTATAAAAACTAGAACAATATATGAATAATGCCAAAATAGAACTGACTCAAATCTGTGAATTTCGAGGCCAAACCCAAAAACGCAAATTTAAAACATGTTCTAAGTATATAAGATGTATTTTAATTTCCCACTGATCCATAATAAAAACAAACCTGCCACAAACGAGTAGTTTTACAAACTTTCTAAATGAAAGTATCTGTTTTATATTACAAACTCTTAATGAACACTTGTTACTCATTTTAAATATCTTTTTTTTCACATCAGATCTGCTGGGCTCAGGTAAGCGCTACTGATTTAAGTGTTTTCATCTAATTTGATGTTAAATGTCTCATTCACTTTATTAAACATTTTAAACATTTGTTATAGTTCATCTGAAATAACAGTATGACAGTCCTAAGTATGACAAACCTAGTCTCCTAAAGCCCATTTAACATCTCTGTGTCAACCCCTCAGTCTTTGCTCAGTAGAATCTCTTTCTCTCTTTCTTTTGCTCTTACCCTCTTCTTTGGTTCCTTTCCTGGTTATCTGTTGATTTATGTTGTGTTTATATTGGTCTGCTGGGGGCGTGGCTATGCAGAGATAGGCTCCCTTACTACAGAGACTCTCCTTCCTGACCCAACCCCTGCCGTAGACTCCAACTCCTCAGCCACGCCCACTAACACAGCCGCTGAGGCAGCCGTTTCTTTGGCTCCTCCTCCTTCCGCTGCCGGTGCTCCCTCCGGCTCAGCGGATCTCCTCGGAGGTCAGTAGTGAGGTTTCTTCCTTTACGAAGAAAAGGCTGTGCCACATTCTGAAACAGAGGAAGAAAATCAAAGATTAGATCGAAATCACAGTTTGTGCTTCATTTGTTAAGTCTGTTGCCACCATTTCTCCTCCATTTGTGTTCGTAGTAGAAATCTAGAGCTTCTCATTTCCTTTTTTACTTCCATGCTACACCTCTGCAGTTTGCATGTGACATTCATTTGCTATCAATTGTGAATTAAAATTACATACGAATTCTAATCATTTGATTATTTTTGTGTACATTTGCAGACTGCACAGTTAGATTAAACAGGTTTTCATTACAGTTTTAAGTTCAACAACTGCAAATAGGTTTAAAGTCAAATAAAAAAATGGGTAGTTTTCATATATTGCTATTACTGTTATTATTAAAAGTGTACAAGACATAAGCTTTGTACCAATTCAGGGGGTGCATCCTTAGACGAACCCACCTGTCTAAAAATGTAGCCAATAAATTGGGACACAGCTTTATTTTTTAATATTTTTAATGCAAAACATCTTTTCATTCAAACTCTGCATGACACTGAGTCTATTGTTCCTTTCTCTTTCTCTACGCTATCTACTATTTCCTTTTCCTCTTTTTCTTTGGGTATTATACACCAACCCTATGGCCCTGGTGCACGCTACTCCAGATGTGTTTTCGGCCCCTGCGGCTGAAACAGCCGCTGCTGCAGAAGGTGGGGCCGCAGCAACCACGCCCACCCCTGCTGCCGACGGCACCGCACCAACCGGTGGGTGACAACAGTTCATATGCATATATGTGTATGCGAGATTGTCAGCACATGATGGGTGAGAGAGTGTGTGCTTGCTTCTGAATGTTTGATTTGCCGTTTTGGAGAACCTCACAGAGCTTCTTGTGCAGGCTCTGTTCCTAATGAAGCCTCCTCTGGTCAGTGTTGAGTTTTCTGGATTGGCATCGGTGTTGCCATGGAGATTGCTGTATGTGTTGCTAGGGTGATAGTCTTTGAATGCTGAAGTGCTGTTCTCCAGGAGCAGATGTCGACGTGTTAAACTTGCAAAAAAACTTCCACTTTCTTTTCCATTCTTCCTTCTCTGGAATTTCATCCTCAGGACAACTTTATATAATAGTCTGTCAGAGCCTGATGTTTTTAAAGACTGATCCTCTTCTCCTGGTAGATCCCTTCGCTCCAGCGGCTGGCACTGCTGATAACTCCCATCAGTTGGACCTGTTCTCCATGCAGCCAGTAGAAGACAGTAACTCTCTCTTTAGCTCAGTGGCACCCAACACTGTCCAGGCGTCTGTCTCCACAACCACCAGCACTGTAGTCCCCGTCGCTTCCCCAGCCCCGACGATAGACCTGTTTGCTGGTAAACCTGCTTAGGCCAGAGAGTTGGCAAGACCCCTTATTAAAACCTGGGTCTGGAAGTCCAGAAATTGTCATGATTTACTTCCCATCCTCATGTTGTTTCAAACTTGTATGACTTTCCTTGTATGACTCTGTGGAATGTAAAAAATACTCTGAAGAATGTCGGCAACCAAATTTTCCATGCCCATTGACTTCCATAATATGCAGAAAAATGGAAGTCATTTGGAACATTGGTTATCTGCATTCTTCAGAATAACTTATTTTAAATGTTTCACTGGAGACAGAAATCCATGCAGGAACAGCATGAGACTCTGTAACTTAAAAGGGAACAGTTAAACATATTTAAATTAAAACATTGCACTTTAAGGAAGATATTTGTTCTAGTGTAAAGCATAAATTAAATTTGCATGTAGATAGCCATGGTACTTTTAAAAGGTGTCTTTAAGTTCGGTTTATTTGGTCTTTTGGTATTCTATATTTGAATTAGTTGGGTTTGTGTTGTGTATTAACATTATTTATGTATATGTCTATAAATGTTGTCTTGTTTTTAGGTTTTTTTGATCCCATGCCAGACTCATCTGTTCCCAAAACAGACCCAAACCCCAGTCTAGACCTTTTTTCAGCAGGTACACGCTACAGTAAATTCATCCACTTATTCCCTGCCTCGCTTGTGCTTTGCTTTTTTCTCTATTCTGTCCTTGACTGCTCAAGGTGAGCCAAATATGCTTCTCTCCTGGGGCAGCCGAAGAAACTGTCCATCCGACAGACTGAGTTCTCTCAGTTCTTTAGGCCTTCGTTCACTTCTTAATCATTCCCAATCTCTCCGTCTGTTTCTCTTGAAACATCTCCAAGAGCCATTAGTTACATTATCCCCACTAAAAACATTTCTGTTTCCTGTTGTACCCTTGGGCTTTATCTCATAAACCTGTCTTCATCTATGAAGTAAACAGGCTCTGGTTTTGACCCAAAACTAATGAGTGTACGGGTCCTGGTTTATACAGTTGCATAGTTACTCTTCAAATAATGGAAAAAAGCAGGATTTTAGGTGTCAACTAAACCCATTCCTGTGCTCCAGATGTGTTTCGTCCTCCTTCTGCTGCTCTATCGGCCCCCATGAGCTGGCCAGACAACGGAGCAAATCTGGACCTGTTTGGGGGTTGGTAACTACCCAGTGTGCATGCTGGGGGTTTGATTTGCATGTCTTGACCAGATGGTTGCAGTGGATTCTGTTAAATACTGATGGTTGATGGACCAGGAGATTTCCTGAGCTGACCGGTCAAAAGGCTTTATTGAGGTGTATGTGTGTTCTTTTGTGCAAGTTTGTTTCTATTTCTGGCTATTATTTATGTGTGATAACACATGCTCTCTTTATGTCTTTCTCTCTCTTTGGGGTTATTTCTCAGAGTAATGGCTTTGGCTCACTTTAAACTTTTTTACCCTCATGCTGCGTGGATGGATCAGAATCTGCGGGTGCTGGAGAGGCCAAACCAGCCGCAGCAGCTGCTGGAGGAGATCTGATGTCAGGTACATCACCGGCAGCCCTTGCGTATAAAATCCTTGTTCATGTCATTTTCATTGCACTATCCGGACAAAAACCACATATTTGCACCTTACGTACACCTAATTGGATACCTTCAATGTACATGTTAGTGACTTTTTGAAAGGTTTGTTTTTTTCTGAGAGTGTGCAGCCAAATGTTTGTTTGTCTGGAACTGTAGCACTTTTACATACCCTTAGGAGCAGACTAATCACAAATGAGATCTCAGTAGTTTCTCACTGAAAGTTGTGAGAGAAGATGGAGAACAAATAAAGACTTGTGCTTTAAGTCAGAATAGAATCTGTTATACATCTTATATTTTTAGATTGTTATAGATCTTATTACTAACAGTTTGTTTGTTTAAAAAAATCTTCTGAACTTTTATATTTAATCAAAATGTCATAGTTTTTTCTGTGGTGATGTCCAATCGTATAGTCTGCTTAAGCTGTGTGTTGGTATTGATGTTTTGAGATGAGATCAGTTTTATTTCCATCTGTTTCTCTCATCTGTGGCGTTTACATTCATCTCTGCTCTATATGGACTGAGAAAGTCTTCTTCCCAATGCCTTGCTGCTTAAATTCTGCTCTCTTTTCTCTCATTCACTCTCACTCTTTTGTGCTCATTTAATCTGTTTCTTTCGCCTCTTCATCCTGATCATGTTCTTCCATTTCTCCTTCCAATGTTTCAAATTCCCTCTCTTTATCATTTTTTTCCCCTCCTTCCCTTCATCTGGCTCTTGGGTCATTGCTTGCTTCCTCCTGTGCTACTGGTGAGTTCTGATGCTCTTACACCAGCTGCAATCCCACAGTGCACTGCAGCATTGCAGAATAGGGCTTTAGGGAATTCAACTGAGAGACTGCCAGCCAAGCTATGAAGATTAGAAGATAGGTGGATAGATGAATCAACTGATGTTTAAATGCTTTACATTCTGTGCGACAGCATGTAGAAATGAATAGTAGAAAAGTACATTATGCAAATATTGTTATTTCTTTAGACTTGTGTCACAACATACAATAAGCAGTAGTGCATTTCAGTGGCCATAGTAAGCCATAATTGCACATGTAAACAGTGCAGACCATTTTGACTGAACTTAGTGTCCTGAATTGACCAGAAAATATGTTGAAAATGCAAATAAATATATATAGGCCTTTATTAAGGAGCATAAAACAGTGGAGGGAATTACTCACCCTATATGCATGCAGCAACACACAAACAGCGTTTCTATTCCATGAATTCAAATCATTTGTCATCTAATATTTATATTTTATTTCAGCTTTATTGCAGTTAATAAAAACAGTTAATTTTAACAGTTAACCTTAAAAACCCAGTGTAGTATCCCAGAAATCCTGTCTGCATAGCTGCAAATGGTGGTGTCAATATAAAAGCACAAAGCAAGTCTTTTGGTGTTCTGCTAATCCATGCTGTGTGAAACAAGTCTTATACTTTAAACGACGAGATTAATGTTAAATTATATGATGAAATAATTTGTTTAATGTGTCATGGCTTTTGTTTGACTGTAGTCGATGATAGCGCTAAGCTCTGTTCTTTTAGATATTTATTGTCTTGGTTGCCATAGAGATATGCACTGTATAATTGTTAGCATTCAGTTAAACTGTCTTACTCTTCACTCCCCTTTAAAGCTTTCACAGGATTGGGTGAAGTGCTCATGCCAGCTATGGCTCCACAAGGAGCAGGGGCCACCTCACCAGTCAAACCCATGGGAGGAGATCTGGACTCAGCTATGGCCAACATGGCCAGCAGTACGTTCCCATCCACTTTTCACTTGGTCTACTCCAAAATCATACAGTCTTAAAATTAAAGTATTCTTATGGGCATCAGTGGTTCAAATGAAGAACCTATAAAGGTTTCTTTAGATGATTTCAAATGTTCTTTATTAAAAATAAATAATGGTTTCTTAAAAATTGTTAACAGAATGATTGTAAAGCACTTAATTAATTAATAATAAATAATAGTTCTACTTGACAGCACATGCAAAATAAGATTATATATTTCTGTGTCTGTGCTTGCAGATTTGGCAGTGGGGAACCAGAAACCGTAAGCTACAGTAACTTCCTTCTCTCTGTTTCACCATGTTTACTTGCCCTCTTAAAATAAATTGTTGTGTACCTGTTTGTCTTCTATTCCTGTTTCTCTCTCTTCCTCACAGGGGTGAAGCAGCTGGAGGGGCGAACTGGCAAGCGCAGGTACCCACCCCTAGCTGGGGCGTTGCCATGGTAAATGTTGTGTCGTTCTGTAGATGTGAAGCATGGAAGTGAAGTCGCATGGCTTTGAGCAGCATGGCGTGGAGCCAATCACAAGCGTCCTCTATTCCCCAGCTCTCTCTGGGCTCCTATCAGTTGAATGAAAAGGAAAATGAAACAGTCCCTGAATGTTAGATAATTACATATTTTAAAGAGTTGTTTTAAACTTTGAATTCATATCAAATTTACTTGAATATCAAAACGCATATTGCGTCAAAACCACAGAAACCCACACATGTGGGGGAAAAAACAAATGAAGAATTAGTACCCATAACTTAATTAATAAATGAATTCCCTCTTTTTAATTACTGGCTATGATTTGCTAAAAGGAGGAAACAAATGTTTAATTTGTGGCCACAATAAATATATATTTACTATATATTTTGTTTGCTATATACTATATGTGTACAAAATTGGACATGATATTTCTATATCCAACTTTACATAAAGAGAGATAGTGTCATATAGTTTTTTAATATAAATAAATATGTAGGCTATATAAAGAGAGATCTGTTCCATGACAGCTTCAGATTAAGATTTATTCTTGCTTTAGAGCTTCAGACCTGTTTGGCTTTATAGCCGCTTCCTTCTGTTTCTTTTTTTTATTATACTACTAAACACACGTGCATGCACATACCTCATAAAACATTTAAATTCAAACTTATATCAGACTGGTAACCACCATCCCAGTGTGTGTAGGTTCCCTCCTGTGTGTCGTAGAGTGTTCAGGTGTTGTCCTGTTATGTGTGATTTTTTGCTAAACCCCCCCCCCCCCCCCCCATCCCTCCCACCCACTTAGACTTCCCCTCTCGGAGTCTGTCCTGTCATGAGATCCCCGTCACCGTTTGGCATGGTAAGAGTGTGTGTTTATGTGTATGTGCGTGTGTGCAGGAGTATGTGTCTCTTACTGTGTCTCTGTGTGACTCACAGCCTGGTACAGGAGCTGCTCCCATGATGCCTGGCTCGCCAATGATGGCTGCGCAGCAACCAATGATGAGGCCACAGTTTCCCACAGCAGGAGCCCCTGGACAACCGGTATTTTAGACATACATGCAATTGAGTTGACTGATATAGTCATTTAGACAAGAATGCTTAGTGTGTGAATACATACTTAATTATTGCTCCTCAGATGTCTCCAGGAATGACCCAGAGTCCCAGGAAGCCTCCCCCTCCTAAAGACCCTCTCGCTGACCTCAATATCAAGGACTTCATGTAGATGAGCAGCTGGTGTAAGTTTCACTACAGCTAGAGGAGATGTGCAATTTGATGGCAGGACTTCTTTTTTTTATATTAAGAATATAGTTGAAAATAGCCTGCTTGTAGAAACATTTACATGACGCTATAAATACCAGGAGGAAGACATTAAATCATTATTTAAACAATATTCAGTATCTGTACGGTCAGTCAAGATTTGAGACTTCTCATACACATACACACACACAAACAAATACATACTGTAAAACTACTTTTTTTTAAAGAAAATACTATTTCAGTCTTTCTTTTTCTAAAATTTCAATGTTACAATAAGCTGTGCAATGTACTGGCATGTTTTTTTTTCAGTGTATAATACTAAAATCGGTTTCTTTTTTCTCTATTGCAGCTGTCACACTTATTGTGCAGCCCTGATGAATCAGACGTGTGTATTCTCTATTCCGTTCATCACATTCAAGGACTCCAGTCCCTCCTTTTCTCTCTCTCTTTCCCTTCCCTGTCTGTTGTTGTAGCACAAACCGTGAATGTGAATAAGTACATGTGTGTATGTGTGTTTGTATTTCAATGTTCTCAGTTACTTTAGATCTATATACAAAAAAAAGTACTATAAAAAATGAGGAGAATGGCAGGTGCATTCTTGAACGTGCATCTGCAGGTCTCTTAATGATAGATGTGCATTCATTTTTTTTTTGGCTCGCTTTCCGTGGGAAATCAAATGAAAAGTGTGACGTTTTCTGTGGAAAATGGTTTTTTGCTGTGGTGAATATCACTGGGCCGGTCTGTGTCATCATCAGTCGAGTATTAGTCATCTTTTGACCATGGAATAACTTCTGTGGGAACAATATCAACGTATTACGAGTTAAGATAGTGTCTCACACACTGTTTGTTTTTATCAATGCCCTGATTTTATTCTTTTTCGTATCTTTCGATTGTGAGTTACATGCAACATGTGACTATTTGATGAAAATACATATGCATTTTAAAATATTTTAAAAGACAGATTGTTTTGAATATCCTTAGTCTTTATTTTGAGATAAAAAGTTTGAATATATTTTAGTTATGTCAAAAGTTTACTTTGCATACTACATGGCTAGTTAGTAATCCCATTTGTACAAATGTCTGTACATCACAAGGCACTGAGCCGATCGAGTCCTGCTAGTATGTACAATATAATATCGCAGCATGTAATTCCTCTGTTGTGCAAAGGGGACGCCAGTAAGCCAGATCAGATTCAATCAGCAGCAAGTTCACCAACATCAGGAATAGTTCAACCAAAACGTATTGTTTGCTTAAATTGTACTCACCCTGAGACCATTCAAAATATAGACTCATCAGAATAGATTTGGAGTAGTTTAGTTTACTACATCACTTGTTCACCAGTGGATCCTTCGCAGTGAATGGGTGCCATCAGAATGAGAGTCTAAACAGCTGATAAACACAATGTCTGCTGTTTGAACTCCCATTCTGACGGCACCCATTCACTGCAGAAGATCCATTGGTGAGCAAGTGAAGTAATGCCACATTTCTCCAAATCTATTCCGATTAAGAAACATACTCATCTACATATTGGATGGCCTGAGGGTGAGTGAGCAAATGTAAAATTGTCATTGAACTATTTATTTAAAATAGGACTGAATATACCTGGCTGCCTAGTGTTTTGTTGTATTGCAAGTGAGTGTGTTACCAATTCTATTTGCTACAAGTATCAAGGATATCAAAGGGATGAACGGCAGTTTCATGGGACAGTATTGCATTTTATTGATGGCTGTTTTTTTATTTCAACTGAACATTTTGTTGATAAATTTTATTTTTGGATGGAATAACACCCTCTGCCCCTCCCACCTTTGTGCATGTTAGTCCTGTTGAAATGCAATAAACAGTGATCTGGAGAGAAACATCGTTTAGTCATTATTGGGTGAAGCGTTTCATAATGAGGATCATATAAACATACATAATCCCATTCTCTCTGATGCACAAGCATCTAATGTCTCTTTGTTACACAGCAAGTCAATTATAGAGTCCAGGCAATCCAAGATGAGGCCAAACTCAAAACCTCTGAACACACCAGTGCTGCCAAATGATGAACGCTGATGGGTATGAATGGATATCAGACTCCCCCAAATATCATTCTCTGACACTGTATGAGAGAAAAATACCTCTTAATATATAAAAGTGAAGTAGAAAAGGGCACTGATAGCTAACAGAGCGACCGACAGCATCATGTTCTTCCTGTTCTCTCCTCTCATCACCTGCAGCTCCTTCTCTGAAGAAAAAAATACAAAAGAGACCACCATATGAAAGTAATTTTCTTTATTAAGTAATGCAGTGCATCGTTTTGCAAGCTTCATGACAATTTCAGGAAAATGTAGTATTTTCTAGTAAACAAATCCACACACTAGGTATTAAGTGATGATTACATTGCATGACCACTTAATTTTCATTGTCCAACTGATGAATTTTTACTACCCCCACCCATTCCATAAAACTGACTTACCGTATTTCTGTATTCTTTCATTCAATATGGTCATCTCATCTTCTAGGGCCAGCCTGTAAGAACATGAAAGGGTTCTTTTGCTGCGTTTCTGCATTAGGCTATGCGGCAAAATCTTGGGATATTTACCTGTCGTTGTCTGAAAGCTGCTCTTTTCTCTGTCTGAATTCTGCCCTCTCCAGGCTGTTTTTACAGTTTAATTTGCGCTCTTCAATGCGGTCAATCTAAAAGGGATCAAACAATGAGCATCATATTTCAGTAGATACACCGACATGAAAGCAGACAATTTTGATTATGATCTGTCTTCCTTTTTATATATATATATTATTATTTTATTTTTTTCCGTACACTGAAAAGTAGCGTTAACGTTATATAGCATACAATTTAATAACTATCAACATGCCACTTACCTCGCTTGCCACGCTTATTTTCTCTTTCTTTAAGGTTCTTGATTTAGTCATTTTGAAGAGAAATCAGACACTTCCGCACACGAATTCTTCTCTCATTCGCCTGCGTGGTGCTCTCAGTCTGTTGTGAGTTCATACTGCCACCTGCTGTCGGAGAGATGACATTTCATATCGGGGACATGCGTCATTCCAGACACAAATTCGTTTAATAGTTTTTATTTAAATAAAATATGTTAATTAGTTTATTAGTTAACAGCAGTTATAATATTACTATTACTACACCATTTTATTACTATTACTGTGTAAATTGCTTTATTTATATTTGTACTGTAATACTAAAAATTTACTTAATTTGTAGAACTACTGACATTTTTCATTAAACATGTCACCCAGAACGTAATTTTTAAGAGAGAGAAAAAAGAGAAAATTACCTATATTTACTGATTACTATTCACTTGATTTTCCAGATCAGAATAAATTACCCATATTTTATTCCACTATTTATTTCTTGTTAATTGTTTTAAATTGTTTAAGGTCACGGGTCATACAAGCATTCCACTGCATATCGTACTGTGTATGACTGTGTATGTGACAAATAAAATTAGAATTTGATTTAAAGACTTTATAACACATGCTACCATGTGTTTTTTTCTTTTGATTTTTGAGACAGACTTCCAAACTGTGTTTAGTCACTTGTATGGGTATATATGCAAAATAAGACAAATGACAATATTTAAGAACACTGTATTTTTATATCACATAGTTAATAATACAATCTGTTGAATCACTGTACAATTTTGAAACCATTAAAGAGATACACTTTGGTGTAAAGCTGCTTTGCAATGATATGCATCATGAAAAGCGCTATACATATAAATTTTAGTTGAATTGAATACACTGCTACTTTCTAATCAGGGTATATGTAAGTATTCCCACTACCGCCACCAGGGCGGCGCCACCAACCAGCAGCACAGGGAGCTCAAAAGGTGCGGCTGAAAGCGGGTCTGCCTTTGAAACAACCTCTTCTGAAGATGCTGCTGACACGTTAATACACTCTGATTCAGAGGCATGAGGTTCCTCTGAGACTGTGACTGTGGAGGTTGGCAGATGATCTAAAACCTGGGCGATGATTTCAGGTATGGGAACCGAAGCCAGTGTAAAATCTAAAGGCTCAGACAGAGTGGGAGCGTGAGTGAAAACCGGCTCAGAAGCCATCTCTGCATCAAATTCCTCCACAACTGGCTCCTCCATACACATCAGGAGCTGCGTAGTCTGTGGAGCCTTGAGATCTGATTCTGCAGGAAGTGCTCTAATCTCTTCCAGCTCTATCATGCTCAGCATGCTGCTCTGAAGCTCCTCCTCCTCCTCGTCTGACTCTGCCCTCTGATGGAGCTCTGCCTCTAGTTGGATGATCTCAGAGGTGGTGAAGTGGTTTTTGCTGTGGTCCTCTTGAACTAGGACCATCTCACTGGTCTCTAGACTTCCAAGCTCTGGCTCCATGCCGCTAACAGATGCCCAGGACTCGGTTAGACTAGCAGTCTGCCAGGGGCCAGACCCACTGCTGCTCTCCTCCAGGCTTGAGGTTCGATCCTGAAGAAGGGAGGGTCCCGCAAACTGCCTGTCCTTAGACAGGATGGAAGACCTTTTAATCCTCTTTGAAAATCTGACTTATGTTTACAAGTTCATTGAGTCCTAAAGATGAGAGACAGAATTCATTGAGTCATGTTAGTGCATTGTGCCACTGAGTAACTGCATAAATATGAGCATTGTGGGGAAGTAGAAATGTTTTTACCACATATTGTTTTGCTAATGTAAGATTAACAAATTCAAAAATAGCCACTGACAAGCCATTTTACTTCAGTTATTTGAAATATTTAAAATGGCAAAATCAACTTATATAAAAATGATATTAATAATGAAACAACAGCCACAATCAAAAAATAAAAAATAAAAGTCGCCATCACAGAATAATAATTTTACATGAGATTAAGCACTGTGCCCGTCAAAGACATAAGATAAGACTTATAGTATAAAGTATAATGATGTTTTAATTAAAAATAATATATAGAAACATTCACAACCCCCTACAAATATTCTTTGAGTATCTTATGTCTATGTTAATAATTAATTGCAGCAAAGAAACCAAACCAAATTGGATAAATCCGAAATTAGAAAAGAAAAAAAAGTTGGTCAAATTACAATGACAAACATCCTAATCTATCATATGATATCATATTGTGATATGTATAGACCAGTAAGCTCATATCTAACTCGCTCTGCAACCTATATATATATACTGTACATATCCCCATCTGTTCCCATGAACAAAGAATGTCAGACATTTCACGTAGCACTTACACAAAATAGACATACTGTATCTATACTTACTCTTTAATGATTTAATTTAACCTCATATATTTCCTGCTGACTTGGATTATAAAGATTCATCATTGTCTTTAATACATAAATACTACTAACTAATTCTGTGATCGTACAAATTTGTCCAGACACTTTAATAAAGCACATAACATGAGGGTAACAGCTATTGTTTGCACCAGCAGTGCATCATACACGTCACAGTGAAAACATGTGCAGCGTCAACAGTCAGATTGTGAACAGATAGTAAACTAAAGCCCACCGGCAAGATCAAAGGTCAAAGTGCTTAAAGGGATCAAATGGGAAAGAAGTACATGCTGTGGCTTTTTAACTTGACCTCTGACAGAGGCAGACTGCGTACCAATGGAAAGAATGAGAAACATGAGAAGCATATTTTAACCGGCAAGAGTATTTAGACACAAGTATTACTGAATAGGACATTCACTAATTAGACCGTTAATGATATGATCTAATCTAATGATCTTTTCAGCTTGTTAAGAGATTCCTCTATCACTACTGTTATTAAAAACATAAGCTTATGGCTCCTTATAGCAAAAAAGGAGTATAATTTGAAATGAAAACAAAACGTGCAAGCTCATATTATCCTACAAGACATTAACATTAATTTTAATATATAGACAAGAGGGAAATATTAAATATCCATCTGTTATAAACAAAAAGAAGAATACACACAGTCTTATACTCCACGTGCCAGATTAAATGAGTGATAATCTGCAAAAACAGCCATTGAAAACAGGTATTACCTTCTCTGGGTGCAAGGTTTAGCCAGACTGGAGGCTTGAATAAATAAAGAAGAGGGTCACTGGAGCAACAGTATGTTGTCCAGCCCCTCCCTGTCCCCTAAAATCCCACCCCTAACCAATTACATCTGCCCAACTCATGGTGACATGACAAAGCAGTAAAAACTCCCATCGGTCCACTTACCTTTGTTCTGTTCTATATTGAGGGTCATGACACGCCGATCTGTCCCACTTTCTGTGACACTGTCCTGTTTGCTTTACATGTGTGTGCTTTAGTGTTTGTGTCCACCTTGCGACTAAGGTCACTGTTTTATTTCTTTCCAATTTTTCCATTCATAGTGTGCACAAATACTGTGTTTGTGTTAATTTTTTCATTTCATCTGAGACGCCACATGTGAGGCAGTTTTTACAACTGCACTTTTTGTTTACTTAAAGGTTTTTTGGAAACTACATTTCATCAAAAGCACTGTACGTCAGTGACTCACACAGCCTCGTTTTCAAAAATTAAATATGGCGCTGTCCTGACTGGCACAGGTTGTTATTTTACCAATTTAAACTACACGGGTTGTTTAAAATTAAAATAATTTAATATTTAATTACTACCAGTAGTAGTATCATTATTACTATCTTTCAAAATAAGCGCATATGTCACATAAACCTCAGCACGCGCACTGAGATCTGATTGGCTCCCAGAGAGGAAACACGCATCACGTGACGACGCGTGTGTCATCATTGACTGAGAATCAGCTGATCCCTACAGTCTATTTTCACGACTCTGTCACGGTCGACCCTTTTTTTCTCATTTTTTGTGCGCTTTTAAATCTGTAGGCTTTTCGCAAATATTTCTAAAATCCATTTCTCACCCAGACTTCTTCCCGTCGCCGCGACACGAGCTTTTTCATTCGGTGGAGTTTAAAATCCTCTTACAGCAGCCGCAGTCATGGCGCTCAGCGATGCCGACGTCCAGAAGCAGGTGAAAAGCCGTTCAAATGCATCATTTACTATATATAACAGTATAGCAAGATTAACTGCTTGGTGATCTGGCAAATGCAATGTTTTAGATGAGACTTGCACGAGCGTCGTGATATAATCCGATGATGTGGCCTTCAAGGTTGTTCGTCTATTATTCATTTCGCACGAGCTTGAATCACGAGACCTCTCTATATAACGATAATACAATTATATTAACTTGAATACGCGTACGTGCATAAAGAATAAATAAGGAAAAATTAAACTGAGCAGCTCGAGTGTGATAAATAACATCAAATATTCACCACAAAATTACACATTTTAGAATGCAGAGATGATGCGAAATATTAAGGTGTAGGACGTTCAGCATAATAATAACATGGTAAGCGCGCATAAACACTAGACAGACATTTTTGTGATGGAGGAAACAACCATTTGCAACAACATGCATTTGCATGTATTAACAAGTTGGTTTAAAATATCTTAGTGCTATAACAGTCACTAGTAACTTCTTGTATTTGGATATTTTACGTTTTAATTAGTTACATTATTGCAGTGGCAAGTACCTGAATAGAGACATAAATATATATATAATAAATAATAAATATATATGCCTTTAAGAATTTGGGAGAATTAATGTGTTTGAATGTATATGCAGCTCTAGAAGTATTTGTATGTTTATAATATAAGTATGTGTGTGTTATATGAATGAGTGTTTGGGTATATACATACATCCACATGTCACATATAGTTTGATAAATAGTTGGCTGATCACTTTGTGTACTATATTTTCAATCAATGATTGCATAAACCCTG
Organism: Enteromius paludinosus; assembly: GCA_032361165.1. Classification (NCBI taxonomy): domain Eukaryota; kingdom Metazoa; phylum Chordata; class Actinopteri; order Cypriniformes; family Cyprinidae; genus Enteromius; species Enteromius paludinosus. Next base: position 1,945,729 of record JAUMHQ010000051.1, read on the forward strand.
TTGTATACACTTACAGCTGTAGTATATCATGTAACAACTATTAATGTTCCCAGTTTGTTTAAAGTGCAGAGAAAAAATAATACTAATCTGTTAGACTTTTGTTGTTCAGACTGCCTTTGCCCCACCATAGTTATTGAACGGTTCTCTTCTTGATTCCCATATCTTTCCAGATCAAGCACATGATGGCTTTCATTGAGCAGGAAGCCAACGAAAAAGCAGAGGAGATTGATGCAAAGGTAATTTTTTTTTTTATTTTTTTTTTTTACATATAGCTTTAATTTTTTCCACTAAAACATCTAAAGACCATCTTTGATTGTGGAAATGGTGTGAAATTTTGTACCATTTATAAGAGCTGATAAGTGACTCCCCCTGCAGGCAGAGGAGGAGTTCAACATTGAGAAAGGCCGGCTGGTTCAGACTCAGCGTCTGAAGATTATGGAGTATTATGAAAAGAAGGAGAAACAGATCGAACAGCAAAAGAAAATGTGAGTGTGACTTCCTCTGACTGAATCAACCAGACGCCCAAATGATTACAGTGGAAACTCTCAGTTTCCTCTTAATATGTTACTCCAACAAGCATTTCATGCAGTAAAGCAGTTCTGTTTGTGATCCACAGTCAAATGTCCAACCTAATGAACCAGGCCAGACTGAAGGTCCTGAAGGCCCGTGATGATATGATTTCGGTTAGATCAGTTTTCTTTTGTGGTACATCTAGCCTTAAAGTAAATATTGGGTTTCTGTTGTCTGTTTACACTGTGGTTTTAATTCTGTTTTTTAGGATTTGCTAAATGATGCACGCCAGCGACTAGCGAATGTAGCCAGAGATCCATCCAGATACGCGGCTCTGATGGACGGACTTGTCCTGCAGGTGAGCCATATATAATTAAACAGTATTGCAAGCCATGTCAATCAAAGACTGTATGTGAGTCTTATCGGGACCCACTCTGTTATTCTCTATTGTGTCTCAGGGTTTTTACCAGCTCCTGGAACCCAAAGTGACCATCCGTTGCCGTAAACAGGATGTGGGCATAGTGCAGGTCTGTAGTTCTGTAAATTTAAAACCCTAAAACAATTTTGTTACTTGAAGCAAAATATAAATGTCAACTGAAATAAAATTAGTTGCCACTGCATTTTCATTTAGTTTAGCTTGATGTATTAAAATAATTAAAGCTGATATAAACATAACCTCGAAACACACATACACGCACACAATTAGTAAAACTTAAAAAAATAAAAAAAAAATAAAAAAAGACAAATACATTTTTACATTTTAAATACAAAATTTGATTCTAAAATAACACTGCCTTCAGCAATCAAAAATTCTATGATGTACTGTATTATGTAAAATTATATAATCCATATGTATAATTATAATATTTCATTTATTTACTAAAATTAAAATAAATAGAATTCTGAATTTATTAAATGACTTTATTAGTATCTCAATGATACCAAAATCACACTGGATGCAGCAAAATGTGTATTACTGTGACAGTTATTAATAACCTATTACTTTATGATATAAATCAAGCACAAACATGTTTCACTAGGCTGCTGTGCAGAAAAACATTCCCTTCTACAAGGCAGCAGCGAAGGACAATCTTGAAGTGCGCATTGACCAGGAGAACTTCCTCTCTCCAGAAATGTGAGCGTTTAGAGTTCAGTTCCTAGTTTGCAAAATTATTCTGAATATCTTTTTAGTTTTTTTCATGAAATTGTGTACTTTAAGTTTGTAAAATGAAAGTCTGTGGGGTTGTGTTTTTGTGTAGCTCTGGTGGTATCGAGCTGTATAATGCTGATGGGAAGATCAAAGTGTCCAACACTCTGGAGAGCAGGCTGGACCTCATAGCACAACAGGTACAGAAATTGGCCTGAAAGCGTCACTATTGAAAAACTGTAAAATAAACATACAGCCGATTTTTCATTTGCTTCAAATTTCTTTTTTAGATGATGCCTGAAATCCGTGTCGCCCTATTCGGTGCAAACCAGAACCGCAAGTTCATGGACTAATCCTCACCCACCTAAAACCAACGGCAGAACGCCATTGTTTGATGTTGTACTTTTATTTTTATTCTGATGTTAAAGACTCCATTCCTGTGTCTGTCTGTATTTAAAAAAATATCATGTGTACAGTATGTGGTGATTCATTATTGCTGTAAGAAGGATCAAAATAGTATTTCGATTGGCTGCTAGAACTACGGTCCGTAACATCTTATATGTTTGATTCTGAGTGCAGCTGTAATACAACATGGTTATGTTTACAGAAATGCCTGAGTGATGTAGAAATTCCACGATTGTTTGCGTACTCACCCATTTTGTGGCTGCGGAGAAGACGGACCCATCTTGAACATCCCTCAGAAAAACAAAATGGTGGCACAGACTTGAAAATTAAAATGTGTTTAATTATTTCTGTCGAATTTTTATTTGCTGTCCTTCCTGTGGTGCAGAGCATGACCTGTATATCACAAGCAATCGTGTCCGTTAATGCTGCAAAGATTATATTGATGTGGAAATGATATATAATGAAAAACAAAACCATACCAAACAGATCTTCTTCTGTTGTGTTCTTACTGAGTCTCGTGTTGTGAATGGGTAAATGTCAGTCATTAGAGGAATGTCATAATGAGAATAGTTTGAGGAAGGGTCCTGTTCCTGAGTCACTTGTAATTTCTCAGTGTGTCACATGCTCTATTGTCATCACATTATGAACATGTGCTGGTCTTGCACAATGAGGAACTTCATACACTAGACATGCAGACAGACAGCAGCTGAAATACATGCTCTGGATTTCAGACGAATAGAAGAAAACAAAACGGGAGTAATGAGCAAAAGAACCTTGAAGGTAAGGTAACGGATGGAATTGTGTATTATTTGCAATCAATAATAATAGTTTAAGGTTTGCTGTTTTCTTACTGTTGAGGTTTTCCAGATTAGATTTCTAGAAAAGTTCATTATTTGATTATTGCACGAGCTGGGATTCAAGAATATTGAGGAAATAGATGCAACAAATTGTTATGAATATTATAAAAAATAATATCATTTAAAAATGCATTTTTATAATAAATATCAATAAAAGGAATGTTCCAATGAGTGTTTAAATCACTTACAATGGATCCTTTCAAATGCTTTTCACAGAATGGCTGCAAAAATATGAGCAAGAAAACCACTATTAGTAGTAGAAGCAGGAGCAGTGATTTAGGTTTAAAGGAATAGTTCATCAAAAACTCACCCTCAGGCAATCAAGATGTAGATGAGTTTGTTTCTTCATCAGATTTGAAGACATGTAGCATTGCATCACTTGCTCAACAATGGATCGTTGCCGTGAATGGGTGCCGTCAGAACACCCATCCAGTCCATCAGTAAATGTCTTATTTTTAAGAAACATTATGGCATTTTAAACCATTGCTTCTGGCTAAAATACTAGTCCATATTCTATAAAAAGGTTTAAACTTCAAGCTATTTGTTTAAAGTTATTAATCATGTCCACCTGAAATGTCCTGCAAATTAAAACAAATGGGGAAAAGTATAGATGAATCACATTTTAAAAATGAACAAGAATTAGAATAGTATTCTCTCCCCCTCTCAGGATCTCTGTACGAGCATGAGGAGTCTTTCCAGCATGACAGCTTTGACTCTCCTGATGTTACTGTGTATCAGAGACTGTAATCCAATGCCAGATCCCCATCAGAGGGAGTTGATGCTGAAGCAGGACTTGTCCCAGCAGGTGGGGGGCAGAGTGGAGCTCACTGCTGCTGAACAACAACTGGATTCAGTCCTACACCAGCTGAAGCTGAAGGAAATGGCTGCTTCACCTTTCCCACCTGCCAATCACTTCTTCAAAGTCCGGCACATTGTGCAAAAAAGCCCTGTCTTTAAACTGCTACAGAAAATGCCAAAGGGTAAAAATTGGTTACTTGTATATTTAGTAAAAATCTCTCCTACAGATGATAAAATGACTGTTCCTTACAGGTGCAGCTCTTCACATCCACAGCTCTGCTATGGTGAGTGTGGATTGGCTGGTGTTGAACGCAACATACAGGCCACATTGTTACATCTGCTCCACGTGGGACGGGTCAGTGCGGTTCCTTTTCTCCATCGGTACGCCCTTTCTCCGATGGGGATGCTCTTTTTGGAAACGCCTAGATGTCCTGAGGGCAAGTCTGAGCGACGTCACTGCCTTTGATAACAGGTGATTAAAAACAGTTCAACATCTGGTATAAAACACCAACATGTGCTCACTGGTACAAACAATGACAGTGGCCATTACATTGCATTGAAAAGCATTAACTGGTTCCAATTACCACTTGGTACTTCCTTTTGATATTAAGCTTTACAAACCCTAACCCCCTGTTTCACAGACCAGGCTTAGGCCTAATCATATCAGTGCCTTTGTTTTTTTTCAAGATGCACATAAGATCACACAAAAGCATCTTTGTTTTGATAATTGTAAAGTGGAAAAGGTTTTGTATTATTACTTAATCAGCAGAAAAACTGCCACAAAGATTCTGAAGGCATTGTTTTATGCCTAATTCTGATAAAGTTAGAATTATGGCCAGTGGCAAGAAACTGAACCAGATGTTTTCAGCTACATCTGTGGGTGTTTTAGATTAGAACATCCAAACAACAACATAAAATTAAAAAGATTTTGTGGGTAAAAATGTATTTTTACACTTCTTTGACATTAAATGTTCATGTTTCGATGTGAACATATTTTCAACTACTTTGCTGATTGAAGTTGCATTGAACATTTTAAACATACAGTGTCATGTTTTTTTTTTTTCTTTTGATCAGTGCACCTAAATTTTGAACCGAAAGAATGAAATATTAATGTTTTTGAACTCAGCAAATTAAAATCAAATGAGGTAATATAATGCTTTTTTTGTTTTGTTTGTTCTCCAAAATCAGAAGCTGCAGAGCTGTGCATTAAGAAGTTCCAGAACTAATGAAACAAATTACATTTTTCAGTTTAATGCGGAATCTTACACTCTTCACGGAAGACCCGGAGATGTCTTATCCGACACAAGATGCAGCATGGGACAGGTTTGAGAAGACTTTTCTGGCTCTGTCTGGGCTGATTACATATGCACCTGTCTTTAAGGACTACATCTACCAGGGTCTGAAGGAGCTTTATGAAGACAACATCATGTACCTGGAGCTGAGGGTGGGACAGTCCAAGGTTTGTGACTGATAGACCACATTATTTACCGCAACAAGTGTATACGTGCTCTTGGATTAAAACTGTGTATTATATCATTCTTTTTAGGCATATGAACTTGATGGCACCATCCATGATAGAGCGTGGTCTCTGGAGACGTACAGAAACATCACTGAGCAGTTCAGAGCAAATCATCCAGATTTCATTGGATCTCGTTTAATCCTTTCTGTCCACAGGTAAAACTACATCAAATCTTCTAAATCAATCAGTAAATTCAGAATAAGCCACATTATACATTTAATTTACCACTGCAATGTAGTTATAATAATAATAATAGTAATAAAACAAAATTGTGTAAATAACTTTCATTTCTGTCAACGAGGGTCATTTCAGTCAGCTTTATGATTAATATATATATATATATATATATATATATATATATATACTAAATGACATTTCAGTGTATTTTCCCTTAACGTAAGGCATGTTTGGCTTAGTCACTTTAATGGTTACTGTTTCTAAAAAAGGAAATGACATTTCCACTATCTAAATAAGATTTTTCTTTTTTCCAACTACGACGCCACAAGACGGACAGGGGTGAAATGTTATATAATAATGCTTCCATAAACTCGAGATGACAAAAGCAAAGACACGTGTGATTAATTACTCTAGAATAAAAACATATTTGTCATTTAAATAAAACAATATGTTTTGTTTTTTTTACTTAAATTATTCAATTCAGTAGTATTACATCACAAGTTTTATCCTCACATTGATCTGATCCGAATGCATTTTTACACAGGTCTCTAAGTGTGTCTCAAGTGAAGCAAGCTGTACAAGAGGCTTTTGAAATGCAGAGAAAATATCCAGACATCGTTGCTGGTTTTGACCTGGTAATCTCATCCTTGACTTAAATTACAGTTCACAGCCTTGTTGCAAGAATGCAATACCATATACTAAACATAGAGTATTACTGTCTGCATTGTGCAAGCAATGCACAGCAAATAACAAAGCCAAAATAACTGAACCTTGATTTGAAAAAGGCAATTCTAAAAGGTGACCTGGCACCAAAGAAAGAAAGTTGTGAAATTTTATTACCGTCTAATATTTAGTATTAATATAATTTATTGCTGTAGGTGGGCCGTGAAGACACTGGAAGATCTATTTGGTACTTTCGAGATGCCTTATCGCTCTCTTCAGAAATAAAGACGCAACTTCCTTTCTTTTTCCATGCTGGAGAGACAGGTTGGTATATTATAGCTCACCTCGTTAGTTATGCAACTCAGTACAAACATGCATAAAAACACCTTTTACAAATCAATTGCAAAAGTTTTATCAAAAGTGTAAATCTATTAGATGCAATTAAGAAAACTTCAAATAAAGTGTGACCATATGTCTTTCCTTCCTAAATTTCTAAATTTCATAAAATATCAAGATTTTGCCATTGTTTTCATACCTGCTGAAGTTTAACCAATAGCAAGCAGGCATTGTAGATAATCATGCAAGAAGGTGTGACCTACAGAAATGCAAACACACATGCATATAATTTAGAAAAAGAGATTGTATGGTCACCCTAATCAAACATCATTAAATATATTATTTGTTCTTTCATGACTTTGTATTAATTTATCTACAAATGTACAAAATAGTCTATCATAAACACTAGTTAATGGGTGCTAGAAGAAACCTCTGGTTTAAAACAAATAAAAAGGTTTTAAAAGCGCCCATCACTACACTCAATTGTTTTACTGTTAAAATTAGTTGTACAATAACAGCTGAATTAATGAATTCCCTTGCTGTGGGTGTTTATTTTTAGATTTGGATGGTACAGATGTGGACAGGAATGTGTTAGATGCTCTGCTGTTTAACACCAGCCGCATTGGACATGGATTTGCACTGGTTCATCATCCTCTGGCCAAGCAGCTGTCCAGGACAAGAGGAGTAGCAGTGGAACTGTGTCCCATTTCCAATCAGGTAAGGTGTGGTGTAATAACTAGAGTGATCATATGTCCTCTTTTTCCATGATATTAGGTATTTCAGAATTTCCTAAAATGTCTGAGTTTTGGTTTTACTCATCTATTTTTTCATACTTGCTAAAAGCAGTCTTGGGAGAGGTAATGCATTACAATATTGTGTTACTTAGACTATGTAACCAATTGTTATTTTGTTACATTTCAGGGAAAAGTAATGCAGTTTGGGGTTTTTCCATTACTTTTTGTCTCCCAGGTTGGGCTTGTTTATTTATTGATTAAAAAACAAAACAAAAGCATGCAGCATTTTACATATTTGATCAATTCATGCAAGAAGGTGGGATGTACAGAGAACAGTTAAAAGCAATGCAAAATCTGCGGACATATAATGTATGAGCACTGTAAAGAGTATGTCGATAAGAAAACACCCAGGCTTTCGGATTTAGAAATCCCACCACAGATATGTCAAGGAAAAAGAGGATGTTTGTTCACCATTCAAAGCACACAGGGGACACATTTGTCTTTCAAATAAAGTCTTTTAAATTAAAGTCCTTTTAGGCTTTATCGATAATTTGACAGACATATCTGTGTCAATAATGTCATTGTGATTTGTTGAATCACAGAGTTTCATCTTCTCCAGGTGCTAAAACTGGTCTCAGATTTGCGAAATCATCCCGCTGCCGTACTAATTTCAGAAGGTCATCCCATAGTGGTGAGCTCTGATGATCCCACCTTGTTCGGGACCACAGGACTCTCCTATGATTTCTACCAGGTCTTTGTTGGCATTGGTGGCTTGAGCGCGAACCTGGGGACTCTAAAGGAGCTTGCAATGAATTCAATCAGGTGCTTAAAATGAATTTATTCACATACTTTTAGTTGAAAAGTTTTATTTTTAAGATTTATTTAAGATTGCACTTTTCCCCTTTTTTAACAGGTACAGTTCTTTGTCACCACAACTACAGCATAAAGCTATTACGATATGGAAGGAAAAGTGGAACAAATTTGTAGCAGAAAATTCATAACCTTTACAAACAGAGGAGGACTGCATTTTATTATTATTATTATTATTATTAATTATCTTTTGACAAGAAAATTGTATTATAGGTTAAAAGTATCTGTGAGGTTTGTCATAAATAAATCGAGTTTCCTGAATTACATACTATATATACTCTGGTTTATACGCTGGTTTAAATTAAAACCTTTGAATTATTTTCTGTTCTTCAGAGTCTATACCTGATAATGGCCTGGTTTCACAAACGGGGCTAAGCTTAAGCCAGGACTAGGCATAAGTTTAATTAAGACATTTAAGCAACTTTTACAAAAATGCCTTATAAGAAAATATTGCAGGTGTGCATCTAAACACAGAACAATGACACTGACATGTTTTAAGATATGTCGGAACAAGATATTTTCATCTGAGACATGCAATTTAGTCTGGGACTAGTTTAAGCCTGGGGGAATGTGTTCAGAAATAATTTCTTGATTTAAAAAAATATGGTTTAAACAGTAAAATTGTGGCTTAATATTTTTATGGAACCAACTAATAGATTTTTAAAGGACTATTTGAAGAACAGAAAATTCAAAGGAACATTATAAATGTATTTTCTTCCATGTTTGATCAATTTAATGCATTCTCGCTGAATAAAACTATTATTGTTAGTTAAAAAAGTGTATTTCATATTTAATACTACAAAAATCAACACTGTTAGCACTGTCTGTACATGTGTCAAATAGCCTGTACTGCCTGCAGGATACCATCTGAACATTTTTTTCTCTTATTGATCCATCTAAACTGCTGCCTCTCTGAGGGCATTTCCCTTCGTGACATTGTTCCATCTCAATGTGAGCAATTTTAATGCATGGGACAATCTCTATACTTCCTCCTCACAGCCACACATATTGACGGCAAATGCATCTACAGAAATTGATAATTGCATCAAGACAGATGTTGCATTTCAGAGCGTGTCCATAAACTGCTGAAACTCACCTGTGGTCTCGAGTGTCCGGCAGCTCCCGGTCCAGAGGCAACTGGTCACTGAGGAAGGCATTATAGCCGTATTTCTGAAAGAGATCCTCAGCCTTCCTCTGGTCATCCTCAGAAAGTTCAACAGTCCATCGCTGGAAGAGATTTGAGTCTGGGAACAGCTTCTTTGCTGGCTTGTCATGTCTAACTTTGAGGAACAGATTTAGTGAATTTGGGGCCTCAGGCAAATAGAACGGGGTCCTATCTTTGCTGCTGCACATTGGTGCCACATAGTTATATCCAGTGTTTCTACACTTTTCAAGTATTATTATGGGATTTTTTCATTAACAGTTATTCATTTAGCAGACACTTTTATTCTTTCATGTTGTAGACTACAAAATAGCAATTGATTTAAGAGAACAGAAGTATAAAATTATGATTACTTATATTTAATGACACAACCATGTTTAGGCTACATTTTCGCTTATCTGTCCACATACTTTATTTCGATGCAGCTAAATTCTCAATCAATCTGTTTTCATTGAGACTGTTTCTGTTGTAATAGAACAGGATGAATATGAAATAGTGACTCATTAAAACTACATAACCAGCACTACCTTCCAAGATGTTAATCCGCACAAACATTCTGATTTATAATCCAATCGTCATCTGATAAAATCAAACATAAGATAATGACAATAGTGCTTGCATGTAAAATTAGGCCGTTTACACTATTTAAAACTGCGTTTTAGAATGAAAGCGACAACCACCACAGTAACAAAGTCTTCACACAGCTTATTCTCACGATGATCAGCAAATATCACAGTTCTGAAAGATTTTTTTTATGGTTTTCTAGATGTTTTCTTTCTTTAGACATCAGTTATTCTGCGATACATGCTTTATGGTTCCGGATCTGTAACTGTAATGTTTGCCATCTGATCTTAATTTGATCTTTATCAATCATGCTGACTGAAAGGGAGGAAACAGGACATTGAATCCTGGTAGGGGTGGTGAAGTTAAACTTACTTAAAAAAATAGGATATTATTTAGTAAAAGGAACCAGGCACCACACTACATCAACACTTAATAACTGTAAATCAGGTTGGACATTTTAGTCTACAACTATGAAAATTATCAATTAGATTCAAACTTGCTAAAATATGCAACTGGTTTTATACTTTTTAAAATGCAGGTTTTTTTCCATGTCACATGTTATCCGTTAAAAAATGGTTTTCATAGACCCAGAAAATAACAGTCTGGACATTCCACTAAATATCTGCTTTTGTGTGAGGATAAGTCATTGATGAAAGAATTATTTTTGGTTGAAGTATTGCTTTAATATACATTGACATTGTGTGACAACATGCCCCCTCCTCTTTCCCTGTGGCTTTTAATTACTGAAGTTTTGTTTAAAGGAGAGTTAATCGCATATGTCTACATAAAACTGTACGTTTAAAAAACTGAAACTGTCACATTTTTACCACTAACCCTTTCTGTTTCTTCAGCGCACCATGCGTATTTAAATGGATCATATCTCGCATTTCATAAGTCCTGAATTACATTCTGTATCTTCCAGTGTTGGTTTCTGCAGTCCTGAAGAAAAACATTCTTTTCATAATTTCCTCTCTGTTCAGTGCTGATCTCCAGACAGCGTTTGGTTTCTCTGTTCTGTATGGCCTGTCCCTGAAAACAGAATTTTTTCAAATGATGTTTAGGCTATAACACACAGTATACTATCAATGTTTGGGGTGTAATTATTTGTTCACCTGTTTGAAATCCCAGTACATGTGTTTTGGTTTCTTATTCTCTGAACACCAGGACAGCTCAGGAAACTTGCCTGAGCCGGGATCAATTAGACAGCGGTTCCTGTTGTTTTTAAGGGACTGAAGGGGATGTGCAAATATCTCACCACGTGTCGTGTAATAAAATATCTGTTTGGTGAGAAACTGAAGTGTATCAAATATTATCATTATTATATGCAGAGCAGAGCAGAGAAGAGAAGAGGTTACCTGAGATCCCATAAAATGACATGGATATAAAATGGGAGTGTTCTCCTCAAGTGGCCCCTTATCCAAACATAAACTTGTTTGCAGATCATTAATCAGCTGTTTTGATAGAAATAAGGACATCATATTAAATTGTCAAATCCTTCATTATTTTTCCTGTAGAACTGATCTCTCGGACTTGATCTTGATTCAAAGCGAACTGTTTGTCACTCACCGCTCCATAAGCCAATAAATTCATGGGATTTAACTCAGTATAGACATTTTCCAGATACCATTTGAATGGCTTGCAATTCAGCCGTTTTCTCAGTTCCTTTCTCTCTGATACATCACCAATGTCTATCCCATGGTTCTGTGGGAGCAGGAGAGATAGATACACAGGGTTATTTGCAGATATATCATAAGAGCCAGAACAGTTTAACGTTTCAAACCACTTGGTTCACTTTAGAGGCCTCAAACTGAATCTGACAGAATTTGAAACGCTTAACTAGGTCTACCTTTATAGGAAGACCCCAGGCGATGTTTACATTTATCTTGTATTCATCCATCCAAACTTCTGCCACTCTGAGGGCATTTCTTTTCATGACATTGCTAAGGTCAGGCATGTACGGTTTGTGTTCCCTCTCAATGTGAGCAATTTTTGAGCAGGGTATAATCTCTATACTTCCTCCACACAGCCACACCTGAGCCAAAACATGTAAAAGAAAAAGTCAGCACTGTGCAGGCTACCAAATATACTATATTACATAACTGTACTGCATGATCAACATATTTGCAAATTACCCGTATTCCTAATTCAACATTTTCTCCTCCGTACACCTCCATCCCTCCATCCAGAGTCCCAATCTCACCAAAGAACAGACGATCAACCACAAGTATTCCCATTACAGAGGGACTCCTGGAGAACAAGACGAGCGGAAGGGTCTGTTACACACATCTGGGAAGAATTGCAGTATAAAATATTGAACCAACAAAACACACTTACTTTCCTGGCTGTGAAGGGTCTTTTTGATTGTACCACTTCTGTGGGAATCCCACGTACATGCACCAGAGAGCCCAGTCAAAACCATGAGCAGATGCAAAATAGTCTGTCACTTGTAAGTCATAGTAGTTGATTTTATCAAACACAGGGCTCAGGACCAGCGTACGGTCAGCCTGGATACGTGCAAGCAGAGGCTCCGCCCTAAAAGAGAGAGAAAGCACTTGAGAAACATTTTATACGCCTTTATAGCAATGAAACAATTTTGATTGTATTTTTTTTTTTAATATAGATGGAGCAGGATTATCAACTAAATTAGCCTTTTTTTTTTTTTACTGAAGTTAAAGTACTAAAATTACTTCTTAAAATAAATGCTTTCCAATGCTTTGCACCAGTTATGCAATATTATTTTAAGACAGAAAAATCTTATCTAGCTAAAAAAAATATTTAGTTTTTTGCCATACTGAGCAGTTTCGCACCATTTTACATGAACCTCAATGTGGGCGTCCAAAATGGCAACCACATCTCCAGTGGCAGCCTTCCACCCCGAGATCCTGGCCTGGGAAAGTCCTTTCTGCTCAGAATGGGTCACCATCTTCAACAGGCCTGGGTGTTTTTCATTGATGGAGTTGATATGATCATGTAGCTGTGTTTTCAGATCTTCTGCAGAAGAGATATATTCAGAATTAACAGCTAATGTTGTGTGCAATATGCATTTGAGACTAGTGTTGGATGGGTTTTAAGAGAAACAAACCATTTGTGCTGTGGTCATCCACCAGTATGATCTCTTTGAGCAGGTGGGCTGGAGTTCTGTTGATGATGCTGTGAATGGCTCTTTGAATGACAGACAGAGCCTCATTCAGATAAATCAGCACCACGCTGAGGGTGGGTAGATTGTGAGGGTATTCCCGGCCGATGCATCTACAGTAATGGATGAAAACATCAAGACAGATGTTGAATTTCAGAACGTGTCCATAAACTGCTGAAACTCACCTGTGGTCTCGAGTGTCCGGCAGCTCCCGGTCCAGAGGCAACTGGTCACTGAGGAAGGCATTATAGCCGTATTTCTGAAAGAGATCCTCAGCCTTCCTCTGGTCATCCTCAGAAAGTTCAACAGTCCATCGCTGGAAGAGATATGAATCTGGGAAGAGCTTCTTGGCCGGCTTCTTCACATTTTTCACTTTAAGGACTTTCTCATCTGCTAAAAAATAAAACTCACCAAATATAAATCCACTCACCTAAATAGTGATTAACATGTACATGTAAAACTAAAGGTGCACAAATCTTTGAACAGTATTCTTGAAAAACATTTCAAAATAGTGATCAGTGGTCTCACAACAGCTGTAATTTGAATCGTGAAAAGGGCTAAATAAACTTGAATTGAATTGAAACATTCAGGATTTGCATCACTCACTAAAGACTTGTTTGGTAAATCATATCACACAAAGAGCAAGTTACTTACCTCTGTACACTGAAAACCCCAATAATTTGACTGAACTAAACTGATTGAGTAAACTTGTTGCCTCAATTTAATTGAGTAAAGTAGTCACCAAAACTTGCATATTTAGGTTTTTTTTTAACTTCCCTTAGTTGGGCTTACTTAAAAAAGCATGCAAAGCCTAGTAAAGTGAAATAGAAACAGTATGTTGTACTGACAAATGCTTAGTTAGTATAGTTTACTTAAACGAAAGTTATAGTAACTAAAAAACTTCCTAAAAAAAGTCCTTTACTTCAGGTTTACTCACTGACTTGGGATAGCTGCTCACTGACTCCCAGAAATTAATTTGCTATCTTGTGTCAGTAGGCGCAAATAAAATTGTTATACAATTATTAAAAATAAATGTAACTTAATTGTTACCATTGCTGTGATTCACGTGCTAAAGGATTAAGCCAGTATGTGAAATGAGCATATAGCTAAAATAATTTAAATATTATATCATCCAAATTAAAAGCTCAAGTGGTTTATAAAAATATTTAAAGTGTATACAATTATTAATAAACACACAAAAACAATACACTAATAACTATTTAATTAAAAGATAGGTCACCTTTTAAAAACAATCTATTTATTTATTTTCTTCATTTGAAACCAAATAACTCTGATTTCAAGTTGCATCACTGCATTAATAGGAAGAAATATTAGACAAAGTTCTAAGTGCCCAACCAAAGGGAAAGCTTATCACTACAACAGCAAGTAAAAGAAACATTTTAGGAAAATCTTATGCGGCATATGTGATGTTTAGTTGAATGAATGAAGTTCAACATTGACGATGACTTTGTTGAACAAGTTAATTCAGCTAGTGAAATATAACGGGCATGGAGGAATTTTTTTCATGATTAAAGAAGGATAAAGAACCTTCAAGTTTTAGTTATGGTTATGGTTTACAGAAAAGGTTTAAACTCAACTTTAAAGATTGCTTTAAAATTCACTTGAAACTGCTAAAGGTTTTTTGACAGCAACTCACCCACTGCTATTAAATGAGCCTCCAGTTTGTCCAGCTTGTTCAGAAGAAGTGCGCTGTGTAACGAGAGGTTCTGCTGGACTTGGCTGAGCTTCTTCTCTTGAGTTTGGATTTCCCACTTAACAGAGCTCATATAGAGAAACACCACAGCAACAGACAAGACTGGAAACAAAGTCTTCACACAGCTTATTCTCATGATGATCAGAACAAAAAAAGTCTGTTTTTTTTCAAATGTTTTCCGTCTTAAGGTGTTACTCTGTGAGGCTGGTAATGTTTCACATTGTACACTTCAAGCATTTGTGAAACTAATGTTTGCGGAGTGTTTGTGACATTAATCTGGTCACATTAATCATAATATTGGGAGGGAGAAAACCAGGATACTGAATCCTGGTAAAGGAGAGTTTAACACTGGGGACATCAACATAACATTACAATCAATATGAACCAAAACAAGTAGATTTAGGGCTGCAGACTGAATAGAACTATAAAAATGATAAATTAGAAATACACTTTTAAGATATCCAATGGTTAAAAAAAAATGTTAAACACTGAAATTGGAAAGTTTCTCATGTCATATTAATTTATGAATTACAGGTGACACTTGTTATAACATTTGCTGTATGTAATAATTTTTTACAGTGCACACTTGTTCAGAGTATAGTTTTGAGTATTTTACAGTAACATTCAGCACTGAAAAGCTTTTTTAAAATAGTTGACATACAGCATTACACAGTAAGTTTGTTTATGAAAGAACAATGCTTCTGCAAACAAGATCTGCAAGTTACACTGGACATTTAATGCTATAAAGTTTTTGTTTGCAGTTACTCCAAAACAAAGTGCTAGTGAACTGGTTTTCAACGTTATTTGCTTATGGATTTCACATTATTATTCAGAAGTAGCTTTACAAAGCTACACCCCTGCAGACTGTGGCGGGAAAAAACTGCTGCTCTTGTTCTCTTTTCACACAGGTTTCTGTTTATCACAGTGGTTCTCAAACCTGTCCTTTAAGCACCCCTGCCCTGCACATTTTGTATTTCACCCTTGTCAGACACAC
The DNA here is from genome assembly GCA_032361165.1 of Enteromius paludinosus. Lineage (NCBI taxonomy): Eukaryota > Metazoa > Chordata > Actinopteri > Cypriniformes > Cyprinidae > Enteromius > Enteromius paludinosus. The sequence goes on from JAUMHQ010000051.1 coordinate 1,961,315, forward strand.
CCAATTCAGGTCTCTACTAACAAGCTGATGAGTGTGAATCAGTTGTGTCTGATAAGGCAAAATGTGCTGTGCAGGGGTGCTTGTAGGACAGGTTTGAAAACCGCTGCACTAGATGGAGGCATCGCTTGAGCATTAACTGAGGAAATACATTAACTTGTAGCAAGATGTTTTCACTACCTAAATGCTGATTCACAGTTCAAAAACATCTTTGCTTAAATTTGTCATGTTCTGATCACTTGCTTTTTTCCTAAAAAATGCTAGTTAATGTTTAATGCACTGGACTGAAAACTTGCTCACACAAGGTGTAACTACTTTCAGTTTATAAATATCTTGTGCTATTTTAGCGCAATGTTGTTTCCTTTCAGTTTGCACAGATTTTGCATTTCTTTCTGAAACTGATTGTTAAGCTTCAATGCTTTAAGCTTATGCACCTCAGTTTTAATCATAATATAGCATATTAAGATATTAATAAGCATTTTTGGCCGAGAAGGACAAATAAGGAAAAAGGTTTCAGTACAGCAGAAGGGTTATAAGATAAGTAAAACGTGATGCATAATATTTAGAAAAACAGATTTTAGTATATCTAGCATACCTTTATTTATCAAAAAGTGTGTATTTACAAAGGTAAAAGATTAAAAATATTTAAAGCACAACAAAAAACATTAAGTATTAATACATATTATTGTAATCAAGGAGAGGTCTTGACAAATTTCAGTAAAAACATCCATTCCGTCTCACCATTTTTTTCCTACCCCAAGCACAACAACTTTCCAAAAGCCATTGTAAAGCTTTCAAATTTAAAACAAGTCTCTTCAGTTTGCAGCAGCATTAGGGTGAAGAGGTTTGACTCGAGCCATACGGGAAAGTCCTAAACGCAGCCCCTGTCCTGGAGACTTCACGTGTGCATTCTGAGACGCACCAGGACTCCGGCCAAGCAGACCTGGAGACGGAGTTAGAAAGTGTTTACAAAAAAATACTTTTCTGTTGTGGGCTGTTCTGGTGAAATTCACAACATCACAGTGATGATTTGAGCTTTTAATCTCACCAGGAGGATTCCACTTAGGCAGTCTGGCCCCTGAAGGACTGGAGCAGGCTGCAGGTTTAGAAAGAAGCGGAGTAGTAGGTTCCTTCTTCAGTCCAGACACAGGAGCAGCAGGACTACGACAGATCGCTGGGCTGGGAGCTGTCAGACAAACAGACATGTTAGCGTAGTAGATAAGGTCTTTTGCCACAGCCATATCACCCTGCAGCCCAAGCCTGGTTGCCCACTGAAGCTTAGCAGGGTTGAGCCTGGTCAGTACCTGGATGGGAGACCTCCTGGGAAAACTAGGTTTCTGTTGGTAGAGGTGTTAGAGAGGCCAGCAGGGGGTGCTCACACTTGTGGTCTGTGTGGGTCCTAATGCCCCAGTATAGTGACGGGGACACAATAGAGAACCGTCTTTCGGATGAGAAGTTAAACCGAGGTCCTGACTCTCTGTGGTCATTAAAAATCCCAGGACACTCGTCGTAAAGAGTAGAGGTGTAACCCCGGTGTCCTGGTCAAATTCCCACTGGCCCTTGTCTATCATGGCCCCCCAATAATCCCCACCCATTGATTGGCTGTATCTCTGTCTCCTCTCCACCTGTAGCTGGTGTGTGGTGAGCGCACTGGCGCAGTTGTCCTGTGGCAGCCATTGCATCATCCAAGTGGATGCTGCACACTGGTGGGTTGAGGAGAGACCCCCCCCCACATGATTGTAAAGCGCTTTGGGTGTATGGCAATACATAATAAAGCGCTATATAAATGCGTCATTCATTAATTTTGCCAGACTGTAAAATTTAAAAACAGAAAAATATTTACCTGAGCCTTTGGCTTTTGAGGCTTTTGTTGGCTTTTTGTCTTTCTTTTCCGTCTTGTTCTTAGCTGGGGCCTTTTTTTCTGTCTTCTGTTTCACAATCTTCTTTTTCTTTTTCATAGAGAAAGTCTCATCTTCACTCTCATCTTCTTCAGTAAAGTCTGCATCACTTTCTGAATCTGAAACAGGAACAACATTAAACAAACAGCCTTTAGCTTCATCATGCAAACACTGAAAGCAGTCCAGCCCCATAATAATTGTGAGCGTGAAGGTCCTCAGATTACCTGGTGCGTTCTGAGGCTGGTAGTCCTCATCGTCTTGGTTGTCCTTCTCCTTCAGTGGTTTTCTCTGCTCCTCCTTCTGTTTAGAAACACTGGTAGGGGAGGCGTCTATACTGATCAAATTCAGCCCTAAAAACAAGACGGTAATAAACAAAGAAACACTCTTTTTTTTGATCAACAAAAAAATGTTTGATTATTTGACTGGTCATTTTTATATTTCAAAGGCAGAATTTTGTAGTTACCTAAACTTCTGCCATCGATGATACAATTGGACAGCACAGGAGGAGAATCTGGACGAGGCTGACATTCGCTCACTGTACAAAATCAAGGAGGTTTTTTTAGAGGTTATCCTGGCCATTTTATTACTTCATGAGCATTTGACTTTTTTTGAGTAAATCTATCCTCATATCACGTACTGTAGCCTACACACAGAACTGTAAAGGTACTTATGGCAACCCATCCAAATAAAGGTTTGGTTTAACTGGACATTGAGGAATATATTACTACTGTTCAGTAGATTTTTCATAATAGGCTACTACAAACATTATTGAAATGTCATTTCTAAGGAATAATCATACAGTCATTTTTCAATGCTTTAACTGTAAATCCAAAAAATGGAAATACACAACAAAGAATCTCTTTATTGTAAGAATAAATGAAACTTGTTTTTATGGTTACAAATAATTAGACAAGCTAACACAAAAACATTAGGTTGAAAAAAAAAAAATTCATAGGAACTTTTAGAAACTGTGGTTAAATTATTCTTCATAATGTAAATTAATTTAGACATGCTTTTTTATTAATAACAGTTTATTAAACCATTAAAAAGTAGTAAACAAATAAATAAATAAAGCCGGAAACCTAGTTGAAACACTGTTCTGCTTGCAAATAATGTCACATTAAGCTCCATAAATACGTACCTAGAATCAAAGAAAACAAACAAAAGACTTCTCATAAAATAAACAAAATAATTACCTAAATGGCTGCCCTCTGCGCTGCAGTGTATTAGAATCGGTGGTAAACACGGAGGTGGCTGAGAACCGTCCTGTTTATCTGCAGTAAATAACAGTAAAGTTTACCTTTTCACTTTCTGAATGAACACCATGATGAATTATTATATTAGCAGTACATTCACCTGTTTTGGCTGTAGGCTGTCCGTCTTGTGTTTTTGAAGAGTCCAGCAATGATAATGATAGAGCTGCCTCTAAATCTCTTTCATAAAGTTTATCCTCCAGAGAGGCTCTGAAATAACACAAAAGTCAATGGTGCTATTAAATACATGTTTACTCAGTGGTCCACGTGAAGACACTATAATTAGTAATGTTGTTTTTCCTTACCTCTTCTTGCTTCCTGAGCTGGTAAGATCGACAACATCATTTGGAGAGGCACTTATAGTTCTGCCGTTTTTCTCAGAATCAGGGTCTTTTATGGTTGTTCGAGCTTTTTTGGGAGGAGGTTTTACACAAGCAAAATCCTCATCTGTCAGATAAATCGTGTAAACATGTTTACACGTCTAACTCGCTTTAGTTCTGATCATTTTGAGGTAACAATGTCTTACCATCATTGTCTTGGAAGTCTGTGTAGTTGACAGTTTTCTTATTTCTAATGACGAGCAGAAAACAGATTACATCAAACAAGACACTGGATAATCCAACATTTCTGAACTCGGTGATTGTTTATGAAAAACACAGGGCATTAACTTAAATGCCAAAGACAAACAGCTGTCAGATGCAAAAACAAGCACACATAGAAAGTGACGTGACAACAATAATCTAAGGTGTATTTGGAAATCATTCATACGCACCTGGATGGTCGATCCATTCTTTAAGATCAAAAAAAGTGAAATATGTCACGTTATGCCTCGTGAATATAAGATAAACACCGACACTAACGTTACCACTGAATGTTTAACAACGTTTTGTAGCTACTGAACGTTATGCTGCAAAACACCCAGCAATCAAAATGTAGGTACGTTTAAAAACATAATGTTAATTAGTAAGTCTTTCGTTGTGTCATAAATTTTATATGCATGTACTTTCCTACCGTGTTGATACAAACTCGAGTCACGCAACCCGCCTGAAAACAAACTACGGAAATCTATCTGAATGCACCAATTTGCAATTCAATACAATTTTGATGCGACTCCATATTTACACTATGTATCTATCAAATATAGTAACAGTTTTCTAATTACTATATGTATATTAAACTTCGACGAAACGTCTTATACCTGGTACAATTTTTGTTTTGCGTTTTGTAGAAATCTCGAATCTGCGGATGGGGTTCTGTAAAGGTTAAGAGTGGACGCGGTAATATACGTCACACTCACTGATCTATTATAGTCACGCTTTGTTTTCATTCATAAATTAAAATATTTCGTTTTATGTCGGTAAACCGATGTCAATATTTGTTAGTTATTTCTGTGAACATTTTCTGTCAATTTTCCTAATCTTGGTTTACTAATAATAAATGCTCAAGTCATTAAGAAATACTTCGGGCTAAAAATAAATAGCCTTAATAAATAAATTAATGTAGAAGGTAATAAAAAATATCAAATTTTCAACTATTATAAACAGAATTAGTTGCCTATTTTTCCTTCTTATTGCAAGGCTAATTCAAATTACGTTAGCATTTTACTTTAGAAGCTGTTATTTTTTTCCAATATTACAAGAATATCAGATTCACAATTTTTTATGCACTGGACAGTTTTGATGTTTTGGGCTTTACTTCCATATCATGACTTTTTCCAGACTGATACAATTAAATTATTCAAAATTGCTAATTTAATGTTATTTGCATATAGCAATTTAATTTTAGTGAATATCTTTAAGTGCAATTTTATCACAAAAATCCGCTTCTCACCTACTTTATGTGTATTTTGTATTTTATCAAACATTTTTGCTTCTTGAAATGAGTGTGCATTTAGTACTTTCAGTAGTTATTTTAAAGTAATGCAGGCTAACTGATAAAATTTGATTACTTTTTGATTGATTTTCTTTTGTTTCGACTCAGTTAATCAACTCTCAGACAGGTTGCAGCCTAAAGCTTTCTGGGGCAAAGTGGATTCATGTAATTGGTAGATATGGTATGCTGCAAATTCAAACAAGAGAACAAATAAATAAAAGCATCATAATAGCAGAATCAGGCAAATTCACAAATTAATATTTTCAACATTCAGAAAATATTTAGATGGAACCCACATTAATTTGGTTTAATTATGCCAACCAGTTTAAACTACACTATTACACATGTAACTTTGTAATTGATTACAGTTATTTTGTAATTAAATTAATCTTTGGTCATTTAAGTGCAAATTTTTATCTTGTACAGCATGAGCAGGTCATAGTGTAACTGAAATGTTGGCTCTCCTTAAGCCCCTTCATCCAAAAATAGCCAAAGTGCAGCCTTTGACACTGGAAACAAAACTGAATGTGGAAAGGTTTATTCTTAGAGACTGATTCAGAGTGTTGATTATTCACCTCTAATGATGGGAAAGTCAATGTTAAACCAGTTCAATTTCCAATGAGTTCCACAAGAAATAAAAAGCTGATCTTTTATAGGGTTACAAAAGACAAATAAGACACAAATAAAAATAACATATTTTCTTTAATCAAGGAACAAAATTGTATTTATTTAAAATGAGTATAACATTTCAATGCACAACTAACACTTAAAGCAAACATATAAATACCATAAATAAAATATGTAAGTAATTAAATAAATAAATACTTTCTTGGTTTGACAATTGTTGTCCACAGGTGGTGTCCAGCACCAAAGACAAATTCATGGTGGCAGGTGAAAAAACTTCTTCAGGTTTGGTGAGATAGAGATACACAACATCCATGAGCTTTCACTGAACCTTCATATCGCACAATGGTTCTTTATAGTGAAAAAATGGTCTTCACACTATGAAAAAAATCGATTATTTTGGGAAGTCATTGGCTTCACTGCAAGAAACCTTTATTTTGGAACCTTTATTTTTAAGAGCGTGCACGTAAAGTTGGTTTGAAATATATGTCCTTAAAAACACTTATTTATGATGTAGATATTATGGTGCCACACAAGCTGTGGCGGTTCAACAGTCAAATCACGGAGGATCTGCAACTTTATCCAACAATTGCTGAAATCCGGGGACTACCGGGGCTCATGTCGTGAAGAAGATCCCACGGGTCATCATCGGAAGGAGAAACCAGGGTTTCCCTGGAGATGTTTCGACCCTCTGACGGCTCAAAGTCTAAGTCCCCATCGTCCTCTGGAGCAGCTCTGGAGTCTGACGCCTCTGCGTACCGGAGTGCATTCAGCGGGTCTGAAGGATTCACCTGTCGGTTCCTCCTCTCCCGGTGCTGCAGGCGCTCCAGTGGGACAGTGTTCTTCTCTGATAAGAAGAGAGAGGACTGAGGGAGGTTTTGTCCCGCTATGAACACCTGTTTCGCCCCGTCCAGGTTAAGCAGCATGCCATGCTTGGTGGAGTAATACACGTCACGATGGTTTTCCAAAAGTTTGTGATGAAAAAGACAGTCTTCCTTATTGCAAACCGTCTAAAGATATATAAAAAACATACAAATAATTAATACAGCTCTCTGTGAAGAGTACGGTTGCCAGCCCATAACTTTTCCCTAAAAATTGTAGAAAAAATAGGTTTTACAAATGAACATTTATTTATAGTAAAATAAAAAAAAATCTGAAAATGAAAATTTTATTATCATTCTTAAACACTAAAATAGGCGATGTTTTACAACTTTAAAATATACTGGCAGCCTCCAAAAACCACAACCACCTCTTTTTCACCTCCAAAAAATGTCAATTTATATTTGTTAGTATTTCACTCTAGTTAAAAAAACAATTAGGAAATCTTTAAAAAAAATGTAACTTTTTAATGTTAAAGTGCGAACATTTTAACCTACAACTTTTTTTAGATTAGCCTATATAGTGATCTACTATAAATCTAGTGACGTTTCTACTTTATTTAACACCATTTAAATTCTTTGCATTAATGAATGTATTTAGGTTTATTCTGTGACATTAAATATCATTTGAATAAAAACAATTAAATTTAATGTTACCATTTTTAGATTGCATACACTGCACTTATATAATAATAGATTGTACTTTACTTTCTATACCTTCGTTTTAATTAGTTTGAATACTTACAGATGTGAAAAGTGTTCCTCCTGCGTCCATGCACAGAAATCGGTTACTTTTAACTCCAAATATTGCCAGACGGTCTCTGCTTTCTGCTTTCAATAAAATTACACCTGTTGAATGCAGAATACAAAAAAGGATAAGTAAAATATCTTTAGATAAATCAATGAGAAATAACACAGGCTATATAGGCTAAAACAACAATTATTCACGATTCTGGTGAAAGTTTTATTTTTACTGGCCTAATATCCTAAATATGGATATTATGCTGATTAAAAAAGGATAGGCTACTCACTGTAGGACCCGCGGTTTGTAGTTTTGCGCACATGTCCAGTCGGGCTGATCTCCAAGTAGAAGTTGTTTAAGTCCGAGGTGGTCTGAAGGTGGATGTACCTCCGCGGGTTCCCCCAGCTCGAGCCCAGGAGGGGAGAGGGGTTAGGGGCAGCATCCGCGGATCTGAATCCCTGGAGAGCAGCGATCCACAGCGCAAGGACGGGGGAGCGCAGCATGTGCAGTTTGGAACGTGCGCAACGCATCTTGACGAAGCGCAAAGTATGGATGCGTAAAACCAGTGTGCAGAGCTGAAGGAGTTGTGATGCGTGAAAGTTTGTGAGCGCGGCTATTTAAACGCATCCTGTGCCACTCCTTTACGCAACACTCGCCCGCAGAGCCAGAGGATGTGAGGAGGCGGATTCAACATATCCACCTTCTGTTTGTTGTGCGGGCAATTGACTGGTAAACCATAATTGGCTTGTCAATTTGGCACAGCTTTGGCTTTCTATGTATCCTGGCATCTTGCTGTTAAAACAACACCGAAAACAAAGAATACATGTTAAAAATGTTTGTGCATGTGAGAATCAGTTGGTTGTCTCCCAGAGTTTCTCAAATGCTAAATCAGCTTACTATGATGTAGCCTATTATTAGGCCTAAATGTGTACGTTTACTTATTTAGGATTGTCTAACTGACAAAAAATGTCCTAAGCTGTTATTAGGGTGTTATCTTTAGATACGAAAGGTAAAAGGTATACCTTTCTTTATCTAATTTACATCAAAATGTCACATATCAGTGCTTTAAAAGTACAAATGAGTACTGCCGAGTGACAGTTTTGTACATTTTTACTTAGTAGTTTTGTACTTAATAATGTATTAAGTGACTGCAAGGTTAGTTTACTGAACGGATAATTGCTTTGGATACAAATGTCTGGTAAAATAATAATGAAGCTGTAGTATAAATAGTGTGACCCCAATCTGAACTTCCTCAAGTTGGCCAGCAGAGGGAACCTGTGACTCATTCACGAACAAGCACCAAAAATTGAGCAAAGCTGTGTGCAATAACGCTGTAAATGTTTAACTAATATAATAAATTAATACATAGATAAACATTAAAAATAATAATTAATTATTCGTGAATAAGATATAATATGATATAGCAACATAACATACACAATAAACTAGTGACTAAATGTAATCCTTTATATTTTTTACATGTAATATTGATATCATATTTTGTAATGCTTTATTTTTCTTCGAATTTCAAAATGGAAACAATTTTTTAATTTGTATTTTGAAAGCAATTTTGAAAAGAGTTTGTATATATGAACCGTAAACATGGTGAAGTTTACATCTCCTAAAAAATTGTAAATATTTCATCATTTTTCTCATTATAAAAGTAGAGAAACTGGATCCAATGGATGCCAAGTTTTGCAAATGAATCAGAAAAGAAAATCAAATAACCAGGGAAGAAGTTTATGAATTACTTGCGAGTAGTTTATTGAACTGTTGTCATGTTGTATAAATGATCCTGTATGAGTGTGACATTCTGACAGCATTATTTCTAGAAAAGAATCAGTTCTGGGCACACTGTGCATGACTGCTCACTGTACTTGCTACCTTGAGCATAATAAAATGTGAAACAAATACACACGCAAATTAAATAACAGAAAAAAAAGAAAAGACATCAGTTTTATTAACATCAGGAATATGATTAAACTGCTGTGCACAGCACATACGTAGAAAAGTAAAGGAAAAAAATATTTTTCTCAAATATATCTGTATTTATACATAGCATCAGCGCATGTACTCAGAAACACATGATTATGTCCTCAGTTTCCTACTTTCAAAACATCATTGCAAGAAATTATAACTAAGGCAAGGGTGAGAGATGTCTTTATAAAGACCACTAGACGGAAACACACTTTTAATACACAGCCACACAAAATCCTGGATTTTACTGAAGTGCAGAATGACAATATTTAAATAATTGAAAGAGAATATATATATATATTTATAAATTATAATACTATATTATTGCAATATTAATAAAAGTATGCATATCCATTTTTGGATACCATTTTCTTTAGAGGAAATAGAGTTTGTGGCAAGTTAGTGGAAGAAATGTGAAATGAAAAATCCAGGAATCACACTAAATGATTAATGAGGCCTCACAGATATGGGATCTTCACTGTAACAGGATCAGCCACACCAAGCCATTTCAAAACAAAGACAGTGCAAAGCAACAAACTGGCATCCCGTTCTAATGCCTCCAGTGCTCCAAAGATTCCAGAAACCCTCCCTGCATATGTGAGGAGGATTCAGCCGGTGACAGCTTGCAGTCATTCATGCACATACGTTTTTCTCATGAGTCCAGGGTGTACCAGGAAACTGGTGTCTATATTCTATGCCCAATAAACATTTTTACAGCTGTTGCTATAAATCCAAGCGACATACATCAGCATATCAGATGGCTCCAATCGGCAAATGTTCACGCATATCGCTCATTCTTTACAGACTTAAAGGGGTCATACGGTGGTACATGCACTTTTTCAAGCTGTTTGGACTGAAATGTGTGTTGGGACCACCCTACATTGATAAAGATTTTTTAATTAAATTAAAAGAAGAATAAGCTGCCCCTTCTGAAATCAAGCCATTCTCAAATGCATGTGGGTGTGGCGTCACTCTGACAGATGCCACTCCCACAATAGTTGATTGACAGCAGCGTGTCACACAGACTGAACTGGTGTCTTAATTCAGACCCGCCCTGAGTGAGCCGTCATCAGACCGAGACGCAGAGACAAGCAAGACTCCTGAGGTGTTTTGTTGTTGAATGTATTAATGAACATAGCAGTAGTCATTTACCCCCGACATCTAAGTGACTGAAGACGCGGAAGATTAACGTTACATTTGGTTCTGAAGGGAAACGCCCCCTTGATCAACCGAAATGACTTTATCATTCAAGATTCAGCCTCACCTACAGAAGCAGGGAGTACAATGTCTTTTATGAATCTTTACAAATCGTGTTTCCTAATAATGTGCTAATTAGCAAGTTTCCTCCGAGAGCGCCTCGGAAAAGAGGGGCGGGGTCAGCGGAGCTCGTGAAGATTTAAAGGGGAAGTACACAGAACAGAGTGATTTCTAGAGAGCTGTTTATGACAGGGTAAAATTACAGTTTTTAACACTATCTTTGGAAATTTTAAAGCAATCTATATTACAAACCTTCCATTAAGGTCCTAAAGAATCATATAATCTTGTGGAAAATTGCCTTTGTATGACCCCTTTAAGATGGTAGTGTCACAATCTGGACATAAATGAAAGAAAAAGGAACATTTGGCCCCCTGATTGAACTCCTCAAATCCAAATGCATCATTATAACACATTCAAAATACAAACTGTATTAAAACAGTACATTTATGTTGACTTGCAGTATTTTAGTACCAGTCTGCAAAACCCATTACGCTTGAGTTACTTTATTTAAAATAAGGTTTTAATGATGTTCAACTTTTCTGTTAAACCAAAGTCGAAATGTTAGATGATGGTACAAACTGTGACCATTGATGGCTGTTATATAGCTACATTTCTGTCCTACAAATGTGTTTTATTCTTTTTGTAAGTGTTCAAGTCTCACTGGGACTCACAGTGATATGAGGCACATCAGCTAAATACAGTCCTCAATGGCACATTACTGACAAGAAACTTGCTAAAGTACAAGTCATGACTAAATGCCCTTGAATACTGAAACATCTCTCAACAGATGCGAACACAAAACAAGCAGCTTGGCAGAGGCGAGAAATGATTGGCTTTTTTTGTCTCCCTAAAGTATTGCGTCAGTCCTGCAGAGGTCTGTCCTGATATATTCACTGCGCTAGAGGAAGAAGCCAGTCCCACAAAAACTTTCCTTTTCTTATAGCAGCAAACAAGTAACTAACCAAGTAAGGTCATACCACATACTGGCTTTGCCCAACACAGTCTCAGTGCAATTCAAAGCTGCTTTATGTTGGAAAATTGGTGGCTAATTCGTATATTTGGAGTGAAGCATCATGCTTAGTATTTTCTAAATAATTGTACATTTTTGTGCAAAGCACATCCATTTGAAATCACCACCCTGTAAAACAAATATGTTTTCTCATGACATCAAGGTGATTTTGTTTAGCTTCTTGGTGACCCGAAAGTCTGGCCTCAAATTACTAAACTTAACATAAAATAGTAACCAATTTACTTCTCCAGTTTGATGAACTCATTTATATTTAATAGAAAAAAAAATAAGGATTTGACTTGAACTTAGCACTCAGAAACTGAATCTTTAAATCTGTAAACAGTGGCCATTTCCAATTTTGCTAAAATATTACACATATTTTTTCTTTGGAATAATGTGGATCAATAAGTCTCAGTAAGACCAGGAACAGAGGTGAAGAAAGCAAATAGCATGCTGACTAAACTGTAGGCAAAATTAAGGGAAAACAGATCCCTTATATATATGCATGACACAGAAATCCTTTAACCCTCATGCCAGGGGACGACTGCATGATTTCATGATGAAATTACTAGAATTTATCCAATGGTAAAAAAAAGAGCAACTTTAACTGAGCTTTAACTTTAATTGAATGCAGCATGGATCCAAACAACGGACTTGAGAAAAAGAAACGAGACCTTGGACGGACGTTTTACACAAGTTCAACTACATGGCTATGACCTTGGACTAAAGTTGGATGGAAAACCATAAAGAACCCCTAGCGCTAATACTGGAATCTCAAGGCTTCTGCGCACAGTGGCTTTTACAAGACTACCCATGTTGCGAGGGAGATGTCACCAGCATGGCCTCTGCTCAGGTATTCCACCCCCACATACTTCAACCACATTGAACAAACAACCAGGCCATAAGTCTTTCTAAAATAACGTCATTCCTTTCGGTTCCTTTCCTTTTAACCCTCATGCTGTGACCTGGAGAGATTTTCTATTTCTCAAAAGTGCTATAGTTAATGTAATCGCATTGGATTAAATCTGACTGCTTTTGATCACACAGGGTATAGCAACCTCCTAAAAATAATTGTAGTACTTGTTTTGGAGGTTTTTCCACCTCTTCCAATTAACAAGAAGGTTCTCATTAAGCCAAATATTGGATCCAATCTTTTCAACCCATTTTCTTTTAATTAACATGAGTTTTGTTTTTGGAACAAGGATCACATTGATCAAAGTTCATGCACCTGTGTGAGTGCCAAAAAGAATCCACAAACAATATTTTCAGACTTCAAAAAACTGAGGTGCATAAGTTCAGATGAATAAGGCCTACGACCAAACAGTCCATAAAAAAAATAAAAACCTGTCCTAATTGAAAGAATTATTAACAAGAGATTTACAAACAATTTTCAAAGGTCCACCAAATTAGGCAAAGTTTCCCAGAAAACAGTTTGGGGTGACATTTGGTGACAGAAACTGATGTAAACAGAAGCAGACACACCAAAATCATGAAAAACAGTGAGCGTCCCTCAATTCGGATGCCGTACGGTGTCTGCCCTGTAATTACATTTGCATAGAGCAGCAGTCGTGAGTGCCACTGCAGTGCCTCTGCAGCAACAGGAAAGAGCCAGACTCGACTGCCCCCTCGACCAGGATTCACACACACACACACACACACACAAGCATCCATGGACAGGTGTGCACACATACACTCATACCAGAAGCAAAAACAAATAAACATATACTGCACATATTCCCTTGAATCAGATACCATCATGGATGGCAGTGTGCCTTTAGTAACAAGCGACAAAAGCTCCGGGCTTACTGGCGTTTTCAGTGCAGAGTCAGTATTTACAGTATTTTCATTGGTTTAGAAGACGTTCTCATTCACAGCAATGCTTAAAGCTTATTTTCAAGTGCTCCTTTTGTTCAGGCAAACCTGTGGTAAGCAATAGTATAATCGAACCGGCCATGTTTAAGATTTTCCGTGTGCGCTTGCATCAGTTCATCTGTAGATTTCTCACTTTTTAGTCGTTTTTTCCTGTTTTCTTTATAAAAAAAAGATTCATTTTGATTGCAAAAACAGTTTAGTCCACAAATAAAATATACAGCCTCAAAGCTCCAGCAGGGGTTCAGCTAGAAAATAGCCCCTTCCACGCACACCAACTGCAATGGTAAATTACAGCTTAGAGATCAGGACTTTTTGAATACCGATAAATCAGCTCTAGCAGAGTTTGTGTCATAACATGATCTGTGTGACCATTTTTGGAAGCCTGTTTCTGTCACTGTATAAAAAATAAAAAGTTTCCCAAACCTGACTGTTTCTCTGAATTTTTTCTCGAATTTGTGAGATATAAACTTAACATGCTGACTTTCTTTTTTCGCAATTCAGAGTTTTTTCTGAATTCTGAGTTTACATTTCACGATTGCAAGAACAAAGTCCAAACTGTGCGATAAAACGTTTACTTGTATTCGTTTTTTTAATTTGGTGGAGGAAACAGGTTTCCATGAAATGACAGTTTTTTGAGAGTTTACCGGTATTTTGGTACTGATGCATGAATGATCTCCTAACAGCATAAAGCCATTGTGTCCTGGAAAAGTCATTCAGGTGATTTTTACGGTAATTTACTGATATTACCAATGAAAGGGGCTAAAGTTACACCTCATTTCTGAGTTAACAGCAGATGACGCAGAACGCCAGAGATGATCAGTGTTTACAAGCAGCTCTCTGGGCCCATACGGTGTTCTCTAATTAGAGAAAAGTAAAATAAAGCAGAGATGCACACCCATCCCCCTCGCCCCTCTCCGAGGCCCTTGTGGGACAGTCCCTGCGGGGCCCTGGCTAACATATCAGCCCTATTTCTGACGCCCCGGGGCGTTCAGAGCATGCATGTTAAAGGGGCAGTGTGTGGGAATGCCAAGGCACCTCAGTGCGACATGCAGCAAGAGAGATCTGCTTTCTTCTAAGTGCTCACACAACCCCACAGCATGAGAAAAACAGCAAGAAAATAAAGTTTTAAGATAAAAAAAAATAAAGACTTGTTATGCTTGTGTTGGCTCAGACAGAACTAAAAATAACAAGCGTAACTTCATGCATCCTTTTAAACCATCTAGGTAGCTCTTTGAGGTAATAAAAAAGATCATTTCACTGTAAAAAGCAGAGGAGGACTTCCTAGAGTCTGTTCGATTCTTGGCAAGCACCTGATTACAGAAAGGAAGGCTGGGAGAGCCTCCACATCCATAATCAATAAAAAAAACTATATATATATACTGTATATATATATATATATATATATAAATAAAAGAAGTAAGCAGCGACGGATAGCATATTCAGAGATCCTAATAAAAAGCTGACCTATCCAAATATACATATAAAAAAAGAAAAAGTACTATTTTGGTGATATTCTTGCAGTTCCTTGTATGTTTGTGTGTTAGTTTTCAGACCTCTCGAGGAGATCAGTGCAAATGAAGAATTATTGAAAGAGTCTGCTCATATTCGCGGGAGGAAGTGGGTGACCGTCATGGCGGTGGTGGCCTTGTTGCCTCGCTTCACTCGGCCGTGTTTGCTGAGGGCGACATAGAATCCCTTGTAAACGGAGGACTCATAGGCATTGTAGTTATTTGGCAGCAGGGTCTCCTTGAACTTGCATTCGTCTTTAAAGGTAGCCTGAAAGATGGAGAAGAGAAGGAATGTGAATACCAGCATTCAGTCAAGAGGCACCAGTGTTATTTTAGTATCACTGAGATGCTAATATATTTTTTAAACAGTTATATAAATTAAATATTACTTTTTTTCTTCATTTACTTACTAATATTGTTGAGTGTTTGCTCATTGTTTTATTAGAAGTTTTTTTATTGTCTATATAGTGTTTTATTTATTTTCAGCGTTAGTTTAGTACATCCAGGTAACATTTTATTAACATTGAGAACCTAGTTTAGTTGTTTATATATATTTTTTAATGTTTTTTTGTTTTTCTGTTGTTGTTGTTTTTTAATATTGGTTTCTGGCTTGTTTCTTGTTTTTTTTATTTGGTCATCTTTTATTACTTTGTTATATGTATATATAGTTTTTCATTAATATTTATATGTTTTAATTGTTTTAGTACATCAAGTTCAGCTAAATTATATATATATATATATATCATATTCATTTTATTTTTGCATTTTTCTTTTTCATGTTATATTTGACATTTAATGTTACAGATTTTTTTTTATATGCCTATATAATGTTAATTAAACCTATATTATATATAATTTCAGTTTTACTTATTTTTGTACATTAAGTTACACTAAATGAAATTTTGCTTTGGCAACTGCTGAAATAAAATAATTGTAATATTTTATTTTATTTCAAAGAGCAAATATGTGTG
The DNA here is from genome assembly GCA_032361165.1 of Enteromius paludinosus. NCBI lineage: Eukaryota > Metazoa > Chordata > Actinopteri > Cypriniformes > Cyprinidae > Enteromius > Enteromius paludinosus. The sequence goes on from JAUMHQ010000051.1 coordinate 1,977,173, forward strand.
TGTGTGTGTGTGTGTGTGTGGTTTTAGTTAGATATAACAACCCTGCAAAGTTCAATTACTAGTTCCTTCCTAATTTAAAAAGTCAAACATGCAAATAAATAGCTCATAGACTACAGCACTGTCTTGCACGTGACTTCAAGAACGGACCAGTTTCTCAGACAACATACTGAACAAACTTGCAAAGAAACTTTCAGCTGAACCCGGTTCCACAAGAAACCCATTAACGTGAAGCATTAACCTGATACTAATCCCTGAGCTAAACAGGCCTTTTAATTAAAAACCACTTTAATCATGACTGCAAGACTGGCCTGTGGAGTCTGCTCTATCTCTGCTTGTTCAGAAGATGCTAGTAACACTCTGCAGTTTTTGGATAGAGCTGTCAAGGACCAGCGTGCACTGCGCTTGTCATACCTATGCCAAACTTCAGCCAAGTGTATCATTTACCCTTCAAACCTGCAGACACACACTTTAAATGAAACACATTACATGTAAATAAACTACATGATCATTAGTACTGCTGTTAACTGTTCAAATCAACATGTAAATACAAGCTGCTAAATACAAAATATTTTTTAATTTAAGCACATATTATATTGATATGAGATAAAGTGTAAAGAAAAATGACTACTCCTAATGAGCTACAACCTAATGAACTACAGCGAATATAAAAGAATAAGGCGTTAGTTAATACGCTTAATGCAGGATATTTGATAAAGCTTTTACTCGTTTGCAAGGCGCTTTGGCGCTGTGCCTGGATCTAATGTACCGTTTAATAATAATTTGCAAAAGCCGTGCAGGTGTGGCAAACCGGAACACGTTATATTTATAAGGCATGAATAATTGAATGCAGCACACGCCGTAAACAATATTTTTAGTCGCTCGACCCCCTCGTGTGCCAAAAGCATGGGTCATGAATTAGTCGAAAACGCACAATGGAAGCATCACCTGTTTAACACACAGACACACACACACACACGTCCACGCACTCGCTTTTCGGGGATGCAAAGCCTCGCAGCATTGGCAGGCAGAATGAAAGGCGACACGGTTGCGCACACCTACCGTTCCGTACAACCTTCCTCTGCTATTCATTGCGACAAACTGCTCGCTTGTCACGCCGTACAGGCTAACCACTCCTCTGGCCACAGTGGAGATCTCTATGAGACCTGCTCAAACAGAACAAGCATGTTACACACAGTAAAGCGGGCTCCGCGGGACTCAGAACAACAAGGCATGCGGTGGGTGGAACCTCTGCAGGTGCCAATTGTGGATGCGCAAACGGCCTCTCTCGCGCCACTGGGCTACTACATTATTGTCGAAAGACGAACATCCCTCACACTTGGAGAGTAGTGCATGTTCTAAGCGCTTCTGGGCCGCACAAGGAGCCGGTGTAAAAATAAGTTGGCATCTATATCCGTCCCAGCATTCATGTCATGTTTAAGCCCAGCGCAGATATTTAGCACTAAGGGATTCTGTGTATGTGTATGTGTGCGCTCGCGTATGTTTTAATAGATTTGTCTTTGCCTCCAAAGACGAGTATCGCTTCTAAAGAATACAGAGCTCTGCGCAATTAAGTGCTGCATTATTCCGTGAACTCACTGTACTGGTTCTCATTATGTACACCGTTTATCTTGCCGTCTGGGAGGACCTGAAGATGAAAGCCGATGCCTACATTGCAGTACAGCCTCCGCACTCTTTTGATGCCCAGCAAATAGTCATTCTCCCAGTTCGCCTCTGGTCTCTCTCCAGAGATCCCCAGCACGGAGCGGGAGAAGAGGCTCTCCCATCGCTTCTCCAGTAAAGTTGTCTTATTAGTCCTACTCGGAAGCGGACTGGAGGACACAATCCCAACTAGGAGCAATCCCAAGAGCAGAACGGCAGTCCTTGGCCAGTGTTGCGCGTTGGCCTCGCAGGACATACTGATGAGGAGCCTTTGCGCAATGGCCATCGGGTTTACCTTCGGGGCACGTGGTCAAAATTAATGGCACTAAAAATACCCCTCTTCTAGTTTTTCTTTCCTCGGCATGGTGGTACAGGCTTAATTTAGCGAGGCAGGTCAGGACTTCGGGCATGCGACGGTGGCCCGAGATGAGAGCGGCGGAAGAACGGGGAGAGAGCGCGGAGACACGACTTGAGGTGGAGAAGGTGGTGATGACCATGTTTTGCAGCTCCGAAGCCTCGGGTCGTGGAGAATGCCACTCACCAAAATCCCTATCTCACCTCAGAAGCCACCCTCATCCTTACATGACATCATATATCAGGGGAGGGGGAGGAGAGAGAGGGAGAGGGGAGAGAGAGAGAGAGAGAAAGTTGCGAGCGGCGGACTGATGATGATGGGACGCTGCTGTCACTCCACGTGTGCAATGGGGGTCGCATGCTGAGCCTTATTGGACGGCTTGCGCGCGATCATGGGATGCGATGGGCACTCTGGCAGCGCCCAAATCGGGACGGTGGTCATATGTCTGACAGCCCTGCTTCCTTATTTAGAATGATGGTGTAAAAACAGTCCACTTGTCACCGGAGAGCAATGGCACCCCTGTCTGTCACATCCCAGGCTGTTTGTGCGGGAAGTTTACACAACGACCTGATTCCACAATATTGCGCTCCCACGATGCGTGCCGACCGTAACGTCCCCCGTCTCTTGCATCGTGCAGCCTGAGCTTTTTATCTTCCGGGAGGCTGCCTGCCTCTCTGGATCTCGCGGCGGTGATGCTGAGCGAAACGCACCTTCAAGAATGCTCGGACCGCGCGCAATGTCCGGACGTCAGCAGATGCTGCGCGTCGTTACGCGGATCTCCAGGTGCGCGGAGAGCACAGCGAAGCCGGATTGCAGTGACGCTTGGGGAGGCGCTGTGGTTGGCAGCGTGTTAAAGCGCCAATCACGTTATTTCAGCAGTTGCCTGGGTACTCAGGAATATGGAGCAAAACTCAATTATTATTTTAATAATAAAATTATTTATTTTATAAATATCATATAAATATGTTAACTGTTCCATAACAAATAACAGGAAAAAATACTATACCTTCTTTGTACTTTTATTTTAAATTTATTTAAATTCCAATTAAATCAAAATAAAATTAATTAATCAATTTTCTTTAGTTGCTTCTAAATCTCTAATAAAACTACAGCATAATACAATGCAGTGCAAAATTTAAAATACAGGTAAAGCACCTTTAAAAATCAAAATGGATTGGGTATTGGATTTGTGCAATCATATATGACGACAATATGATGGGACAATATGAATAAAAATCTAGACCTTATGGTACACTTCACTTAAAGGAATAGTTCACCCAAAAATAAAAATTCAGTCATTGTTTACTCAAATAGTGAATTTCTTTGACCTGTCAAATACAAAGGAAGATATTTAGAAAAAAGTATTTTTGGGAAAAAAAAAAGTATGGAAGTAAATGGGGACCCAGACTTTAAAATATTCCTTTAAGCATGTATTCTCATTTAGAATTGACATCTGTCCTTCAGGTTAACTGAAGAACTGCAGTGTGCAATAAAACTAAAGTCAAGACTTGAACATTTGTGGCTGATTAGTCATTAGCTGTCTTTAAAATGCTTACAGCTCTTGCAAAACAGTGACAGTCCAATCAGTAGCAGTACACCCAAACCCTTCTAACACTTCAGCACCAACACAAGCAGCATCATGACGTCATCACATCTTAAGATGTTCCAACACATTAAAAAAGTAGGACAAATTTAAGGGTGTATTAATCGCTCACATAAATCCGGTTGCACGCATTAAAGCTGGGGCACAGAACAGCAAATCCACCCTTGCGGCATATTTCACACAATTTCCACACGTCCATTCTGATAACAGGGCAAAACTAAGATCAAAGCAGACTTTTCAGCATTCAGCTGTCTCTGCATCTCAAGTTCAGACAGATTACGGCACACCCAAACATCTGCTGCACATCACTTCAGTTTACCTGGGATAGGATTCAACAGCCTGTGACTTGCTCAATCATCTCTCTGAGGAAAAACAGAAGCTTTGATTAATAAATTAAACAGCTTCTAATGGCATCTGAGAATAGAACTGATTTTTGAGGATAGAGGCAAAACATTTAGCATCAGCACATCATAGTTTTGAAGGCTATCGCCATTCCAATGGGCTTTGTGCGAGGCGGGGTTGTCACAAACCACGTAACTGGATCCATTGCGGTTTCCATCTTTTTCAATTAGGTTTTTATTAACGTGGGTTTAGGCAGTATAGAAACGACAGCTGAGGAGAGCCGCTGAAATCCAGGAGAGAATTACTCACACATGACATCAGGAGCATCAGTGGACGTTTAACATTTAACACAGCGCACAAATGGCATTCTACACAGAAGAGCAGCTGCGCGGTGGTACCCATCCACATCTTACTGAAGGAAACCCTTCAGCATATGCTCTATTATAACTTGCATTCATCCAGCCGTTTATTAAAAACAAGCTGTGTGCTCAAGCACCAGAACAATCTGCCTGATGGCACTTTGGGGGAAATAAAGCTGGCAGTCCAGGGTGTAAAAGTGTTCAGTGGAAAGGCAGAGATGGATATGAGTCAGACCCTGTCATCTTGCTGACACAGCTAGTCAATAATTCAACACTGAAAAGTGGCACGACAGTCTTCAGTTGACATTTATTTTTTTTGTAAACGAACAAAAAACTGAACTGGGCTGTGAAACAATAAATTCTATTACAAATGATTGACTGGAAAAATGGTTGTAAATATGAATTGACAAATCACTTCCATATATACAATTCAATCAAATCAATGAACCAATCAATCACTATTAAGGGTTATGTAATAAAAATAAAATAAAATGCATAATTAAAGTGAATATATATATATATATATATATATATTTTTTTAATATATATATGTATAAATAATACATATAAATATTTAAATTATTTTTAAAAATTAGCATATTATAATGATTTCTGAAAGATCATGTGTCACTGACGACTGGATTTATGATGCTGAAAATTATTTAATCACAGGAATAAATTTAATATTTTAAAATATATTTAAATAGAAAATATTTCTTTTAAATTGTAAGAAAATTTCATTATATGTATACATATATATATATATATATATATATATATAGTGATGTAAAGTGTTTTCTGCAGTGGTGGCAGGGATTTTGTGTGCCAGGCTAAGCTGCTAGAACAGCACTAAAAGCACAGTGTGCTCCTGAGCTGACAAGAGCTCAAGAGAGAACATCTGACCCCTGCAGAGAGCAGAACTCAGCGCAGACTATTAGCACAGCTGAAACTCACAGCACAATGACTCAGGTAAAATTTCTGTCCACCTTAAAAATTAAGGTCACTTTACTTTTGCTGATTGAGTTCTGAATCTGGGGATTTAAGCTTTTTGCGCTTTTGTGTGTCTGTTTTTTAACAGCCTGGCGCTGTCTGCTTCTTTTTCTTGTGAGCTGAAAAGTGCACAGTCATTTTAAAGTAAATCTCACCTCTCAACACTCTACATGAGTCACCGTTTCTCAGCGTGACATCAGGCATTGAGTATGGATTGTCCTCGTATGCACACTGATCTAGTCAGATGATATCCCGAGTTATAAAAATCTACTACAAAAAAGCACAACTGCCGTCATCTTAGAACTCCTGCTGCTTGGTTCACAGATTCTGCCAGAATGACTTTTTTGGCACAGAAATGTATCGTTCCATCCCTTGCTCCCCAGTAGATCCTCTGCAGTGAATGGGAGAGTCCAAACACAACATTATACACGTAATACAACCCACTCCATCAATTAACCTCTTCTGCAGTGAAATGTTTATAAAGACAAATCAATTCCAAATAATCCATAATTCTGTCCCAGTTGTTCTCTCATACCAAAACCCTATTCATTTCAAACTGTTTTAGCATTTAAACAGTGGGCATATTTCTCTCCCGATTCAGATGAGGACTCATTATTTTAGCTGAAACCAACGTTTTAAAGTTTAAAAAATATGCTAAAGATGTTAATTGATATTGTGGATTATTGTGTTGTTTTTATCAGATGTTTAGACTCTCATTCTGATGGCACCCATTCACTGCAGAGCATTGCAGATCTACATCTTAGATAGCCTGAGGGTAAGTACATTTCCCCTAATTCTAGTTTTTAATGTTTAAAGCACAAATACCAGTAAGTATTAGGTTTACGGTTTATTTTGATAGTACAGACTTTGTAACTACATGTCAACTAATGACTACATGTCTAGTACCTCTCAGGGGAGACTGTAAGGTTAGCAGAATAAGTTGACATATACTTGCAAATTGTCTTACAGTTAGTATGTAGCGTGGAAGATATTAAGCATACAGCCTTCTAATGACTGCTAGTTGACGTGTAGTTGTAAAGTTAGTTACTGTTAGTAGAATGTCTAAAGTGGACTATAGAGATAAAGTGTTAGCTAATCAAGAGACACTCTGTGTTCTAAATTTTCAAAGACGCTGTTCCCAGACTCTGCCAGAGTAACTGGTCTGCACAGAGATGGGCGGCACTAAAGTGAGCGCTTTTGGAGGATTCTGGCCTGACGAGCAAAGAAGGAAAAGCATAATGACATCAGAGGAGGGTTTCTGCTGAGTCAGCAAGACACGACCCCAGCGGTCTCCCAGCATTCCCTTGAACTCTACACCAGCACCGGCTCCCTCTGCCCGGCCCTGGAATGAACGGCATTCTGTTTGACATCCTTGCGCCACTTTACACATTCTCACTCCCTACAGGCAAGAATGGTGTTACCGACTCTGATGCGGGCGTAAGGTGGGTGTATCTACTGCTCTCCATTCTGTCATTTCAGCAATGGAGGAAGCAACTGCATCACAGGACAAGTGTTCGGGGCTTTGGGGCAGATGAGCGGATGGGGCAATTTGCTTGATGAAGGAACACACACACACACACACAAACACGAATGCAGCGACTCAAGCACGACACCGATTCTGTTCTTGTGCCAATATAGGCACTGCAGCAGCAATCATTTACATAATAAATATCTCATTACAGAGACAGTAACTGGAATGCATTCATTAATCATATTTAATGCCAACAGAGAGGCAACACGATGTTTCTGTAAAGAAACAACTCTGTCTAGAAGATTGTGAAGTATTCGGTAGTATATTCCCTACAGCCGTGAGCGGGTCACAGTGACTGATGGAGAAACAGACTTTATCATAAAAGCAACAGTTGAATCAGTTCATATTTCTTAAAGTCATTCCATTGTCTATACTGCGTTTGAAATTATTTTCAAAGACAAATACAGGCTTTCCTTTGGGGCTAAAAAGTCATTGACAGAATTTGCCTGCAGTCTCATTCGTAAGGCTTGATAGACAAATTCAGTTACAAAGTCAAAGTAAAGAGAGTCATTGCTATTATAAAGTACAATTAATGTTTAATAATTAATAAAACATTTACTTATCAAGCATTAAATATACTGATAGTCCAACTGTCATTTTAAATGCACTACATGTAAAAAGATAAATAAATAGAATTAATATTAATATTTTCAATTATTATTTATTACAATTAAAATGTATTCTTTTTAAAATAATATAGATAGATAGATAGATAAAACTATATATGTGTGTGTGTGTGTGTGTGTGTGTGTATTAGAAATGAAGATGTGCTTCAGTGGCATGTTTTTTTTTCTCTATTGTTCCCTCTTCTGCTTATGAAATGGCATACTGGGCCGATTTTGCCCCTCGGGTCCTGTTTTGGGTATCTCTGCTCCAAAATAGAGAGTGGGCCTATATGTAGCTATAAAGATGTGGTGTACCCTTGAATAGAAACATTTCCTTACACCATAACAGGAATGATTGAGGTACCTTTCATCGCTGCTGTCGTCCTCTGCTGGTGTGAAGGTGAAGAGCATCTGTCCGGTGGAGCCGCTATTCATTTACTGCATTGCAGCACTGGGACGTTGTCACTCATTTTGGCATGGCGTCTGCACAGATCTCTCCAGGAAGAAAGGCGGAAAAAACTTTCCCAGTTGTTCTAGACAAATATAAAACGTTAGGAAAATATCAGAAATAGGCCTACGAAACTTCAGAGTTGTTTAAAAAAATCAATACTCCATTAATAAGTAAAAAAAAAAGAAAGGTAATCATGTGCTTTCAAGTCAACTAAAAGAGTATATTTCCATCTTATTTCTTTTTTTTGTTTCCCTGCCAAGCAAAAATGAGTCAGGAAATGCAAAGCACAGGAAACTTAGAAAATTAAATTAATTTAATTAAATAAAGGTAGAATGGAAGCTTAAGCAAATTCCACGAATAAAATGAGATTATTGGCTCCGATCTGCAGTTCAGGGTCCAGTGTGTGAATCTGACACTGCAATTACTATCACAGATCTCCTGATACTGCTCGTTTCGTTCATACAGAACAATGTTATCTTCATTGGTATTTTTCAATTCAAATATATTATTTGTTGTGGGCAATTCAGCTCAAATTCACCTTTAAAGTGCAGGAAAATACAAAATTCCACTAATCTCTATTACTTTTTAATTCTTTTAATTTATGAGGAAACAAAACTAAAACTAAAGTTTGAAGTGCTCTGCTCCCAAGGACTGGAATATAGAAATAACTGCACCTGATCATAAATAAATGATACCAATACCTAAATTGAATGAAAAAGGTCTTTCTCTGTATTTTTTCCGGTGCAAAAGATTGACTTTTAGATTTACATTTACTTAAAAACACCACAATACATGTTTTCTGTGAAATTAATCAAAATGAACTGAAACATCTGCCTATTGGTTCAAAAGGAAAAGACGTTTCATACCACGTCGACAGATAATTTAGATTTATACATAAATTTTGTCCAATTTCTCTGAAAACCAAACTTGTTTATTTGTATTAGGAGACAAAACTATGCCGGATTTTAAGATTTTCCAAAACCTTTCCAAGGCTTTGATATTTTCAACTTTTTTTAGGAACATATGACGATCAAAATCCACTTGTTTAAAATGTTTTAGATGCTCTCGCTCCAACAGCCCATCAGGGCAATTAGCAGTCTGGCTGGAGCGTGTTCTGCATGAAAACTCTTCAAAAGCGACCGTTTAGAGACATCGAGGGAAAATAAACTCCGGAACACAATGCACCACTAGCTTTCTCTACCCACAATGCCCCCACCAAGCTCTGTGGCACAATCCAGTGTGGTCACACTGCGGTTTGGCTCTGGGGAAAACTGACCTCGAGCCATTCCTGGGTTACAGGAGCACCGGAGCGTTCCACAGCCCTCAAAAAGCGGATATCCAAAAAGCCCGGTTCAGCCCTTGGGGCCTTTTATAGAGAGCACAGGAAGTACAATCAGTACCCACAAATTAAACACTTCTAATTATGAGCTGGAAACATAGAGTCAAAGAGATCAGCATTAGCATGCGCTCTATAAATACACCTCTTCACCACCACCACCTACTCCATCACTGACAGGATGTTACCTTACTTCCTTATTTTGATATTTCAAGATAAACACCGCTCACACAGCGCTGGAAATAAAACTCTTCTTTCCATCATTAGCCACATTATGAATTCAAAGGAAAATTGGATTCTGGTATAATTAGCAGTAGCACGACGTGGCTTCTTTACGCTCCATGCAGTGATTAATGAAGGTGCGAGGAGTATTGACTGCTCATCTCACAGGGCCCATGAGAGCGCTGCTGTGTCATCAAACTACAGCCCCACGGGACTCCACTATCACTATAGACATTATAAACTAGAAACTCTGCTTTCAGTGGTGGTAATGGGGGTGTTTCACCCACAATGCAATAAGTACTTCCTCTTAAGGCGAAAGCCCATATTTGTAAGCTCTCCATCGGTTTCTTCAGATGTGGAGTGAAACACTTCCAGGGAGAGCTGAATATAGAATTGTGGTGTTTAAACATTAAGGTGTTGTTAAGTAATAAACTGGGGGAAAATGTTTTTGGATTTACTGTACAAATATACATTTCCTAGACAAGAAAAATAGCCTAGATATTGTCTTATTTTCTAAAAATGATCAGAATTAATTTAAAGATTCATACGATTAAAATAAGTTGACTTAATTGTTTGGTATTTTTAAGAACAAATACTTCGTCATTTGTTTACTGTTTACAATTTTACTTTAAGTCTTTTTCTTTTTTAAACTGATAAAATTGTTAAGTTATGATTAAAAAAAGAGAAAATAATTATCATAAACAGATGCTTTTTCATCATTTAGGGATTCATAAAAAGTGACATTTATTCCCAAATTGATCAAAACTACAAAAAACACACACACACAAAAGAAAATACTTTTTTGGTTTTCTTAACCCACTGACAGATATTTTCTTGTTTTAATCAACTGATGTCATAGGCATATAAAAAGGCAATATCAAGTTATAAAATATATATGAAAGAGAATAAAGTAAATTTCAAGATTACCCAGCTGAAAAGGTCTAATCTGGCCTCCTAGCTAGCTCTCATTGGTCTGGTGTGATGTTATTGGGGTATCAGGCTGACCACCTAAACAGGCAAAGCAACTGGTCAAGAGGGTTAAGTGGGACAGCAGCAGAACAAAACATTGAGCATGTGACTTTGTTTGGGTGTGGAAACTAAATAAAACTGCTGCTTTTATTTAGCGGTTGTCTTGTCTGTAGGAACAACAGCTGTTTTGCACAGGGTCTGCACGTGTATAAACAAAGAAGCATCTCTGATGGGTCACGGTGACTCTTGGCAGCATGGACACCTTTGGCATATGTGTGTGCGTGTGCGCAAGAAAATGTAAATGTGATTTGTCTGTGCAGATATTTTAGGAGCGTCTGTAGGAGTTGAAGAATGTGCGGCCACAGACTAGTCTATCGTCTGCTTGGATTGCAGGACGTCAGTTCACTCGAGCTGTCCAGGTCCCCTGCGTGACCAACTCAACCAAACCGCCGCCCACTTACCGGCAGGAAAATGACAAGCCTTAGAAGATCACTGAGCTTCCTTCGCCGGTCGGCACGGAGAAAATGAGGGACCAAAGATGGTGATTGTTTCCTGTTGGAGTGGGCGGCAGCGGAGACGTGTCCCGTTCTTCTCTCCATCAGCATGCTGGCCCCTCTCTCCCCCAGAGGTCAGTAGCACTGCGCCACCTACTGGACGAGACCTAGTCTGATTACACAAATTTACACAACCAGAAAGAAAGTCCTGTTCTTTAAAACCTGGGTACGCTAGGTTATTTCTATTTTGTTAGGGATTCATTTTTATTCATAAAATGTAGGTGCACAAACACATTTTTTAATGAGTTGCAGGGACTACTACTGTATAAATAGAATCTAACATTATTTGTACGCAGTATTATTTATTGTTATAGGCACTTTTTTTGTGTGGTTTATGAAAGGTTAAGGTTGGTTTAGGGAGTCCAAAACAACCGGTTGAGATGAAGGCCTATGCAAGGTCAAAAACACTTTAATTGTCTAATAATATGCCTTTATTTTTACCTTATTTGTTCAAAGACTCCCAAGTGATTCCTTCAAGGGATTCAGTTCACTTAAAGCAGTGTTTGTGAGCTTGAAACGCTCTAAAAGGAAGAAAGTTGCATTTTCGTTCAGACCAACACGAAAACACCAGCTAGTGGGCAGCAAAATAGTTTATGCACTTTTATTTCAATGGTGCAACAGTCTAGTAACTGAGATTCAAATAAATAAAAAACCTAAAGTCTTAAATCTTGTTACAGTGTAACTATGCCTTTAATTATGAGTAATATTTCGATACATAGAATGTATCCATACATAGAAACAGGTTTATATACCGCTGTGCATCTCACATTTAACACAGACTTAACCTCTAGATAAAATACAATGAACAAAATATGAAGCTCTAAATGATAAATACATATTTGAGGTGAAGCCTCACATTTTCTGTGCACAGCAATTTCACCATTTAATCAGATATTAAAACATATTCATTAGAATATGCTTACAAATGCAAATAAAAACAAAAATGTTCATGGCTTATTGTTTCTCTGCATGTCTTTATTACATACACATGAATATGCATGTACAGTATGCATGAATGAGTGTTTTAAAACCACCGTAGTGCAAGTTTAAAGTTTTTATATAACGGATGACATCAAAAAGACGTCTTGTAGATTATTTGCATTCAGTCATCTGACAAGATGAACAAAAGGGATAAACATCACTGCAGTTAAACACTGTTAAGCTATTTTCTTTACCTTAAATTATTGTCCTTCTCAAAGTGACCGGCGAGTTAAATAATGGAAAGTACTATTTTCCTTATCCCACAGACAAATATTTTTCTTGTTTTAATCAGAACCTCAATTTAATTTATAAAATTTTTCAGATAAACAAGACTTAATATCTAAAATCCTTTTGCTTCTCAAATGGATCAATATTTAGTGAGTTTTTAAACAAACTGAAAATGTGTCAATTTCTCAGTCTATTTCTTACGCACTGATAGATACATTTCTTGTTCTAATCAAACTCAATTAACTTTGATCCGTTTGAGATCCTTTCATATCAACCACACAGGCTTGCATGTGCTTCAGTTTGTAAGGAGCAATAAATACTAACAGTGGACATTTCAGGAAAACCAATCAGTCTCAGATACACTGTCAATCAGAGCTTTTGACGTCATCCAGGTGGTTTTTCCGGTTGATGAAGATACACTGGATGCGGGAGGCCCGCGGGCCGCTCTCCTCTCTTCGGAGGCTGATGATGAACCTGCTGATGCCGGTGTTTGGGCATGGAGAAAAAATCTGGTTCATCTTCAGGCCTGCGGGCAAACAGCACTGCAGGTCCTCCACTAGGTGGCGCACAGACACACGGATAAACGCCCCGTGACTGACGATCAGAGCATGGACAGGTACGTCCTGGACTCCATCGTCAGCTAGTCCAGCAATCAGAGGCTGTTCCGCTTCTGATGGTCCAGCGGAGGACGCTAAACACTGGTCAGCTGAACCATGCTCCTCTAACATGCGCTGATACAACGATCTCAGGAACTTCTTAAATCGTGTCTTTACCTGGACAAACAGAAACAGTTTCTTCTGAATGAGCATTTGGAACAATCTAGATATTTTTGCTCTACTCGACACAGCATTTTTTTGATCAAAAACTCAAAAGAAACGGCAATATGATGAAATATTATTACAATTGAAAATAACTTTTTCTATGTTGATATTTTTCATATCTAATTTATTATTGTGATGCACAGCACAGGAAAGAAATTTTCCGCATAGGTCCTCCAATCTGATTTTATTCAGCAAGGACACACTAAATTATAAGTGAAGATTATGTAAATAAATTATGTTATTCCAAACCAACAACGCACAATTCTAATAGGAATCACTGTTAATAACAGCAAATCATCACATTAGAATGTCATCACACTGAAGGCTGGAGTAATGACGCTGAAAATATAACTTTGCCTGACAGGAATAAATTACAATTATAATTATTATTATAAATATTTCATTTTTACTGCACTTTTGGTAAGCAAAAGAGACTTCTCTCAAAAACATGAAAGAATTGTATTTATTCAGAACTGATGAAAGTACCTTAACAACATCCATCTGCACCAATTTCAATGTAAAAGCTACTTCAGTTTCAACCTGGATTTAAGTGGCATCCTATTTTGCAACATTTAAGACTTTTTCTACCGTACCTGTTCCAGCGTCTCTCCTCCGGGAGGTGTGTAATCTCGGCAGGCCTGACCCGCTGCGTTTGCCATGTTCTTAAGATGCTCCTTCGGTCTTCCCTCTGCCACCCCAAAACCCTGTCCAATAAATCACATGTGTGCATTTAAACCAACACAACTGCAATTCGTATAGTCTATATTTATTTACTACGTATATTCATCCAATCATACATTTTCTCTATTATTTATTCTGCACGGTTCAAACAGGACAGCTTGGGGAAACTCACCCTCTCTCTGAGTAAAGGATCCAATATCATCTCAGTCGCAGAAGAATGGAGATTGTTTCCTAAAATGATTTCAGCTGTCTTGAGAAGGAGAAGTTATATATTATTTGAGGGGTGGTTCCCACAGAAAACCTAACACAGTTGAGTCACACACACCTGGACGGCTCTTTGCAGGTTACTGACGAAGACATTGGTGAAATGCAGATCTCTCAGGTACCGTCCGGCCGCTGCTGCCTGCTGATGTCCCGTATCTGACAGCAGTGTGTCGATGCCCTGACCTTCACAATGGAGAAAAAACCTTCAACCACACATCGAAACGGTTAACAGCACAAATTAGAGGTCAGCTTATACATACACTTACCTTGAAGCAGTTTATCTCTATTGTATTGTGTTTCCCCACTATGTAATAGAGCACATAATAAAATACATTACTTATGAAGGGACATGCAATGACATCTTTATATTCCTATATATACTACAGACAAAACATGCACAGAGTGAAGTATATACAGTATAGAGCAATTCCTGTAACCATTTGGTGATATGATAATAAGCAGAGGTGAACACACGTGCAAATAATGTTCATGTCCTCTCTACAGCATCATCAAGTAACCTTTCACAACTAAACAAATCATCACCCTTGTTATGCTTGTAAAGCAAAAGAATAAACATGTGCACACTTACTGCCGAACGATCGTCAGTGCAAATGTTAGCATAATAAAGGTTGATCAAATGTATGACCGCCGGCTCTTCCTGGTTCACGAGTCAACAGCGTGTTGCGGGAAAATGACGTCACCTAACGGGACGGCTGTATGTCGCACCAAAACGCCACAGGAGGGCGTTTCAGTCCAAAGCATGTGACTTTATAAAATTACTGAGAAATTTAACCTGACTTACCTTTCCAGTTAGAGATAATATATAAATCCAATCTTTTGTTTACATTCAAATTTTAATTATATTCTGTACTGACAAAGTCTGCCACACGTGGGCGGAAGTATATCACGTTCTGTTACATCATCACATCTTATTAAATAATTTTGTGTGAACGAAGGGTTATTGCAGTTAACTAAACAAAAACTTTAAACCCTAAAAAAATTTATTCATATTTAATTAATATTTAAAAAATAAAATTAAAACCCGTTATTAGTTAGCAAATTATAATAGCATAGTACCATAATGATACTGACAGTGATAACATTAATAACAGTAATAATCAGCATTACTATTTACATTATAACATATTACAAGATTATTAATAAATACTAAGTAATATCTTTCTCCAGACTCTTAATTTTGCTAAAAAGCAAAGAGATATATATATTTTTTTTTAATTATAAAAAATAGCTTAACTAAAAAAATACATACATACAAACAAATGAAAAACATTACATTTAATAACGCAACAAATAAACATGAAACTTTTCTCACTTTCATTTAGTTGAATTTGCTGTTCCAAAATAAATCAATAAAAATATATTTTTGTTGTTTTTTATTTTCGTTATTATTGTTTAATCCAGCATAATGTAAAAAAAAATTGTTTGGAGGGGAAAAATTGCAATATTTCAGAATGGCTCATTTCACTGAAACTGTGACTGAACATTTCACTGAAGCCATTAGAGGGCACTTGCTTGTAGTTTTGTTTGTGTGTTCTAGACTGCGTTTCCCATACATCTGTGCACTGCTGATTGTGTGATCACCACCAACTGTTGTTATTTTGTTGTTATTTATTTGTTATTTAGCCTTACCCTGTATATTCTCTTGTTTGTTTGTATTATGATGCTATAGTGTTAAATGTTACTCTGTGTATGTTTTTGTGTTCTGTGGATTTTTGTTTTTGAACTTTATTAGATGAACTTACTGCATATGGATCTTTTGACAGAAACATAAACCTTTAAATGATCTTAATTAGGCAAAAAAAATGTCTATAGTAATAACCTATATGCCTATAAAAATGACTAAAAATTAACAGTGTAAATAAAAATGGAAAACATAAAAATAAAGATTAATTTGAGCTTTTAAAAAAAATTGAATTAGTATATAAACTGTAAAAAAACAACAACAACAAACACAACAAAACTCTCCAGATTCCCAAGTCCAAATAGGTTTTTAGAATTTAACTAATAAGCACCGAATCTTCTTTCAAGAAACAGGCCTCATGGGAAACCAACAGTTGCAGTGTCACCTCACACTGTCCTCCACCTCCCTTTGATGTCTGATGACATTTGCTGATACGGCCCACCGCCTAGAGCAGGACGGCCTATCATCCGTTCAAGCATGCACAGGGCAGCTGATATAGGACTAATCCATTAACCCAGTATTCAAGCAATGAGTTCTGGAACCTTTTTAGCCTTTCTAGCAAACTTTTGTTGCATAATCTTGTCAGTGCAGGTACTGTAAACGAAACATCTGGATCTCATCTGTAGTGTGTTACAGCACAGTAAGGAGGGTGTGTGTGTGTGTGTGTGCGATGACATCATATGCGTCTTAGCTCTTGCCTCCGTAATTGGCCCGTTTCCTCCAGCGGCGCGGAACACACAAGTGGAGCCAGACAAATGCTCACAGGGATTTTCCAGAATGTCGAGGGGCCCTGTTTCAGGGACGCTGAGGGGCTGAAACCACTGTAAATGTCACAAATGAATGAAGGGCCTCAACCCAAAACGCAATCTGATCCAGAGCACCCCTGGGCAGCACCGTTTGATCTGCTTCACATTCCACCTCCGAGAGCCAAGACAACAGACATTACAGCATCCCCATGTTATGACATTTTCAAAACTATCTTCACATGTATATTGTTAAGAGCTGCTCGGGTTTGTTTGTGCGTGTGTGCATTTTGAACGTTTAGCTTGCACTTCCCACCACCATCAACCGATTGATCGACTGCCAAATGCTAATTTCACAATCAGAAGCTGATGCTTTTAAAACGGGCCTTTTTGAGTTAACATACACACCCTTAAGATCTTTGGCATGATATATGGATGTTTTGTTTTTCTTCAGAAATCTTCTGCAGAGTGATTTGCATGATTCCAGCTAACAGTTTCTTTCTCATAACTTTCACAACAGTTTTAAATATTAGGAGCAAACCGTTAATGTGCTAAATGAAAACATGTAATGTGCAAGCCTATGTCTTGCTAGAAACAGGCTATCGGTGCGCTAAATCATGTTAGAAACATGTATACTAAATCTTGAAACATGTTATAACATGCTAATAACGTGTTAAAATAATGTTAGCAACATATCTGGTCTGTACTAAATCATGCTAGCAGCATGCTAAATCCTATATCAGCATATTAAAATGTTAGCAATGGGTTAAATCACAGTGGAAATCATGCTAGCAATGTTAAAACATGCTAGAAACAAATCAGGTTAGCACCATCTTAAAGTTGGTCCTTTGCTAGTCTTCAGCTGGTCCATGCCCAGCAAAGGACCAGTATAAACCAGCATTCCAAACATACCTTCCCAGCATAGGCTGAGCTGTTTTTTTCAGCAAGGATATTAATGATTCTAGCAACATGTTAGCACTGTTAAATCTTGCATGCAGCATACTTAATGAAACATGCAAGATATGCTAAATCATTCTAGAAACATGCTAGCAGTCTGCTCATGAATCATGCAAAACATGCAACTTATGTGTTAAATTTTATGTTCTTATGTTCTTTAGTTAATGCTTTCCGAAAATTTTATTTGTATTTGATTAATGTTCTAAGAAATGTTTTTGTGACCTTTAAAGAAAATGGAACACTTTTACATTCTAATAATGGACTTTTAAAAATCAACATTAAGATAGCCTAATGTTATTTGTTGGGTGAAAATTTGGTGAAAAAACTTTTAAATAATGTTATTAACAAATAGGCCTTAAACAAGAAATTTGAAGACTGCAGCATTTCAGAGACATTTCAAAAAATGTTTTATAGCATATTTGTTACCTGGGATGGATCTCTATGGTCTAAACTACAATTGGACGATCTAGAGATGTCACTGCATAACTGAAAGGCATCTGTGTGCTTTTTCCTCAAGATTAGTCTTGCATGCCAACACTGTGATGAAGTTCTAGCTATTGCTTCCAAGATTTGCGCCAAAATGACGTCTGTAACTCTGACAGGACTGCTAATGTTTCAAACAGATTTAACTGCAGTATTTATTATACTTATATTTGCCAGTGTCTCTTTGCATCTCTGGATTTGTTGAGCCAACCCAGTATCACGCCAGGACGTGACATTATCACGTTGGTCCGCTTTGAAAAACGTGTAGCGGTCACGGTTTAGCCTCCTCAG
>JAUMHQ010000051.1:1999324-2021483 GCA_032361165.1 Enteromius paludinosus
ATGTCCATGTACTGAACTGTTATTATTCAACCATGCCAAGGTCAATTCAGTTTTCCATTCTATGGCACCTTTAAATCATGTGTTTGAACAAATCAGTTGAGTGAATGATTCAATGACTCACTAATAAAGACACTGTCCATCCAAAATCAGAAGTAGGGCAGAAGTAGGTCACATACTTTTGTTTTTTAAATATTATGAATTCGGACACACTACTCTACTTTTGGCATACTATTCTTTACAGATTGTAAAGTAGGCAAGTGTTTGATGCAGTGTCAGTCACTTCCTATCCTGATTGTTTTTGTGTGTTGGAATGAATTGGTTGTGTAAGCGATTCAGTGACTCACCTGTTGCAATCGTGATTGAAGTCAATGATTCCTTGACTCTCTCATAAAGAGGGGTCAGAATAAAATAAAATAAACACTTACTATTGTCTATATAGTTCTCAACACAGGTTTTGTTATTCAAAAAGAAAATAGCATTTAATTTGACATGCTTTGCAGAGCTACATGTCATATCATGTTTGAGATATTCCTGTAGACAGCCCGGTCTACACCTGAATGACGAGTTTTATATAAAAGATTAATAAGTTAACCACACACATTCATTAGGCTATACTTAATATAACAAAAATACTGTGAATTTCCCATTTTTCTTATAGCAGGATATCAGTCTGAATTTGCCAACTGTTGTTGTGATAAGACCATAATAAATAATATCTGTGTTAAACTCGACCAGCCTTAGACAAGAGACAAACTGTCTGTCTCTCTCTGTGGTCTACTGGCATGCAGAACCGGTATGCAGCAGGAATCTTTGGATCAAGGTAATTTCATGCTTCTACACATTTTCCCAGGCGGCTGAGCATTCCTTTACCTTTGTGCCACTTTGGAGTGTGATGTGGGCTGACATGTTATGTTAAGACACACACATATACCCAACTCTAGATGCACACACATAAACCTCTCTGACAGGGACAAATGCATTAATCTCGGGATATTTATATCTAAATATTTATGCTTTGATATAGTTTAATTGTTCCGTTTAAAACAGCTGATACTGCATCATAATAACCCACAGGTGATCTACACAACTCCAGTCCATCAATTAACATATCGTAAAATGAAAACATGCATGTTTTTAAGAAACAAATTCATCTTTAGGATGTTTTTAACTTAAAACCAATACTTCCTCTATGCACAATATTGATTTCTGCAATAAAAAATATCGCCTTGTCTGAATCAGTAGAGAAATATTTGCAGACTAAGTAAATACCAAAAAAGCGCAAATATAAATATCTTGGTGAATTGGTGACAACATTAGATTAACTTTATTATGTATTATGGACTTGTATTTTGTCCATAAGCGACAGTTTAAAGTTAAAACGCCCATATGGTGGATTGTTTCCAAATCTGTCCCGATGAAGAAACAATCTCTTGGATGGTTAGAGAGTGAGTACATTTTAATTTTTGTGTGAACTGTAACGTCCGGCATTCCTCTCCCTCAATGTCATGTAGGATGCTACTGAATTGACATCTCTAATTAATTCACAAGAATGCTTTTGGGTTTGAATGAAATTCCAGTATGTGGTTAGATCCACTGCTTGGCCAAAACAATTTGTGACTCATTCAGTTACCATGTTAGTTCCTGACAGAGGAATATTTCAGTCATTTATTAACTGTACGCAGCTGTGGAGAGATGTATTTTAATCACATATGTTTTGTACGGTAGCTCCTGTTTATGTTTTTTCATGCAGTTTGTCAAAAAAAAGTTTATGCCCAGTGCTTATAAAGAAACACACAGAAGTTCAAGCAATGCAGTATTTTTTTCATATATAGAATATGTCAGACAACACAATACTTCTTGCTATCTTCAGATCTTTGCCCTATTATGGCTGAAATAAGGTTCTACTCCATTTACAATGAATATTTCACACTAACTCTTAACATAAACATAAAGACAAAAGACCCCTTTTTAGCTATTCATTAGAACAATGTGGGTGTTACTCAAGATGCCTTTTCACAATTGACTTTCACCTTTCATCACCTGTCACAGACTGTTAGGATTAAATAATAAATTAATATCTGTGTTGGTTTGTGGGCTGGCAGGCGGCAACCTATCATTCAATTGTGGTTTCATCTCTAAGGGCTGTAACACATGGTTAATTCGTCAGTTATTTCTTACTAACAAACATCTGTTTTATGCAGAAAGACAGACAGACAGGTGTGGTTAACAAAAATAATGTTATCTTGATGACCATAAATTTTTGATAAAGGAAAGCTTGTCGTATCTTTTTATCAATCTAATCTTAAACCTGCAATGATGTCTTCGCTATCCTGTAAAAGTTGTCAATTCAAGCTGTTTTCTTGCTTTTTTATTGGCTATTCATATTACACTGTTATGTAACTCGTCAAGCCCAACTTGTCACTTCCCCTTTTAAAAGTCTGTCTTTGTTTCATGAAACTTTTTGTGTGGTTTGTTGTTCACTACCATCAATATTGCACATATTGTTCTGTCATTTTATGATAAAAATGTAGGCTCCATGTTTATTTCCTCTGTGCATTAATAAGAGCTGCTTAGTTAGTGAGACTTTCAATGCATTATAGACTAAACCTATTTATGACATGGCTCAGGTTTGAGTAATGTACAAATCATGCACTTGAACTGTGCATGAAATGCAGCACTCAGTAAATTTAAGGATGGGGTATTTAAAAGAATGCAATGGCAGCTGCGAATAAAATGAGTTCACATGACATGTGCATCTGCACGTGAGGGGAAATAATATTCAGAAAGAAAAAAAAAGACAGAGATCATATCATGTGTCGTGTCGGCTATGTCATGCATGTTAAACATTCTATAATTATCCCGTCCACGACTTGCACTAAACGTATTTTTGAGGGGTTGAGGAGAGGTTTACTTAAGGATTGGCTAAAATGCCATGCATGTGCAATGACTGGGCAGGAAGAAGAGAATTTGAGCATTTTTGCAACGTGAATTGAGCAGGAGGAGGGACTGACATTGCCTTTTGGGTGGTCATGCAGTCAAGAGTTATTCAGCTTCATCTGTGTCTGTAGTTCAGAAAGAAAGACTCATGCCTGGGATTGCAGCCTCCGTGATGTAAAAAGTGAAAGTTCTAACAGTGCAGACGAGTTCTATTGATGCACGAGGCAACAACACCATAGTCCTTTTGCATAGACACATCCACATGCAGCTGGCACTGTGAGGTGGTTATATTAGTTAGCATCACCGAGAAAAGCCTAAACATGGAACTTTTTTGCTTGGAAAAGGACACAGTCATGCGAGCTCAGAGAGATCCCAACATCTTTTGCAATGGAAGAGTATTGCAAAGTCTTTTAACTGTGGAGGACAAGTATGTTCCGCCGGGACCCTATTTTAAATGTGTCCAGAAGGATATTCAGCCTTTTATGAGGCGGATGGTGGCGACGTGGATGTTGGAGGTTTGTAGTTAAAATGTTGTTGGACTATTTCAACGGTTTTATTATGAAACGTTAATGTATAGCCGTATGGGCTGTGGGAAGTACCTAAATTATGGCTTGACTTATGCTTGCATTAGTTTTTTTTACAATGCAGACAACTCAAGAAATCATTTGTTTACGCCTTTATGCACACAGCATATATGCACAGTCAATAAATGTGCAAAGGAAAAGTTTGATCAGGAAATCAGCAGGAAACGCAACGCTGCAATCTTTACACTTCGCGATTGTGTGTGCTATAAATGTACATTTAATAGAAAACGCCTTAGTGTCTTTCTTCTTGGCATGCTTTATTAGACACGTGGGGCTCTTTGCTTTGTTTACACGCATGTTGTGAATGGTTTTATGCATTTATGTAATTTTTGAGAATTTTTGAAGCAGCCTTCGAGTTGCTCGGTGCGAAAGTGCAGCCATGTAAATAACTGTCGAATTATATGTATTTCGGTTAGTCAAAGCTGCATAATAATTATCGGATATAGTTTAATGGGATACATAAACATGATATTATACGTTGTCATTGACATTACTTAGATCTTTTTTTTTCTTTTTTAACGTGACGAATCACCAAAGCAGTCATGTGTGGGCGTCATTGGGTTTCACAGCACACCCTTCTTAAAATGAATGAACATATTTACTGCTGGAAAGTTCCTCTTTCTCAGGAGAAGAGTTAGTAGCTGCAAACACTTATTGTACAAGCTGCAAATAGCAGCTATAAATAAAAACATAATGACACCTATATATATAGGCTAATTATAAACAGAATATGAACAAATATGTCTGGTTGATAGCATCAACAGAAAGTTCTAGCAAGGACATACAAATGTTAAATAAATACTAATTATTAGACAGCCTTGATTTTAAAATGTGAATGAATTCTGTTGTGTCCCTGTAGGTTTGTGAAGAGGAGAAATGTGAAGAGGATGTCTTTGCCTTGGCTATGAACTACCTGGACCGATTTTTAGCTGTGGTTCCTACGAGAAAATGTTATCTGCAGCTTTTAGGGGCTGTGTGTCTTTTCTTGGCTTCAAAATTAAAAGCATGCCAACCGCTGTCGGCCAGGAAGCTTTGCCTGTACACAGACAACTCCATTACATCTCAACAACTGCTGGTAAGAGTTGATGGTCTTTATGACAACACAAAGTCTTCCATCTGTTGTGTACTTCTATATTACGCAGACCCCAGAGTATACATAGCCCTAGGCTTGTGATCTGCTGATTTATAGTTTTATTATTGTGAAATTTAGAGGTTGGGGAAGTGAATATAGCTTGCTTTGCCCACCGAATGGTCTTCTCGGTTGAGCTGTGATGAAATGTACTTTTGAGTTTTAGCCTCTCTGATCAGCATGAGAACGGTTTTGATCATTTGGTACAGTTCCCATAAATTGGCCAGGACTTCATACACTTTTTCGTAATCCATGCAAGCTGGTGAAGCACTGTTAGTGTCTGAATCGAAGTTATTTCTAGAGCTTTTGGATATTATAAAGAGAACAGGAAAGACAACTGGTTCAACTGAGTCAAAACAAAAATATTTCTTAGAAACTGCAGTGCTGTTTCTTGTATAAAACAGATACATCAGGAAAGTTAACATCCAGTAGGAGGTGGCTTTAGGAGTCATGGTGTCTTCACCTACTTTAAATCGCTCTCGCTCTCTCTTCACTCACCAAGACACACACAATAAGAGGGTAGAGCTTCACACATTGGGCTGGTTTTCCCCTCGTGTATCTGTTCTTAAGAGTTTCTCAGAAAGCAGCTTCAGCAGGCGAAGCAAAACCAGCCGGGCACGTGCGAGGAAGGAAGTTGAGTGTGCGCATGCAATGCAGCATCTGGTTGGTGGAGATCAAAGACAAGAGGCGGAGCTTTGCATGATAACCTGATTTATTTTACAACTGTTGTGTCCCTTAGGGCAAGACAGATCCATATTTAAAGAGCAACTTGACTAATTTCTCCCCTGTTTTGAAGAATCACAAGTGACACAGAAACGCAACCCAGACTTTTCAAATGCCAGTGTCAGTGATGATTTATGACACAACTTCTGTTTTGAGATAATACACGTCTTTGCATTCTTAAGCATTTTAGGCATGCGATTGGCTTTTATCACACAAGATTGACGCTTACTGCACAGTTGAAACACCAGAAAGCAATAAAATAGACTGCAGTCAGAAGTGATTAAGTCAAATGCATTATCACTGACAAACACTAGCGGAGTGATGATATCAGATTATTATGCTGTGGTACTAAATATACATGTACTGTGGTATTTATGGTTAAATATTCTTGCATACTCTTTTGAATATCCTCTGTAAAAAACATTGCACTGTGTTTTACAAGAAAATACTTAAAAGTGTTACTTGTCATTTCTTTGTAATTATGTTTAAAATCATCTATCAATTTTTCAAGTAAATCCTAAATGAACAGGCGTACCGTAGCAGATCTAGACAGGTGGAGCTGGTGGAGGTGGAGGGTTTTAGGTTGAACCTGACTGTTTAAATGCTGTGCAAGTAATCTCATTGTTTGTCATTACTAGCAGTTTGCATGTAGATCTATATTTTTAATTAATTTCACCAGTCACAATCATGTAAAAGGCCATCCTTAGGTCATCTGTCCTGCCACTCATATTCATTACCTCTTGTTTGGTCTCTGTCTTTCTCAATCTCTCTGTTGGAGTGGGAGTTGGTGGTTCTTAGTAAATTGAAATGGAACCTGGCTGCCGTCACCCCGCTTGACTTTATCGAACACATCCTGCACAAACTGCCCTTCCCTGAAGACAGACTGGCGCTGATCCGCAAACACGCGCAAACCTTCATCGCCCTCTGTGCAACAGGTAGGACCTGAGTTGAGTGACAGTGCACTGACTGCATTTGTGAGAAATGTGTCTGTATAAGCAGAAGCATAACCATTACTGTGCTAAAGATGTAGGATGTGAATGTGTCATGATGCTTTCTGCCTTGTTATTTGTGTCTATATAAAAGTTTTGTATATTTAACTGGGCGTGTTTCTGCGGCCCTGCATCTGTTCGAGAGGCTGAGGCCTGTACGCGATCCAAGATGGAGGAGCCTTTTTAAAGCTATTGCAAATGTTTCTGGAGTTCTTCTCATTGGCTTTAACAGTTTCTCAAGTCAGGAATGTGGGTTTACAGCACAGCTGCTGTACTGTGGCACTAAGTCGAGTGTAGGGTGTTTATTCAATCGTGACTGTAGCGTCCTGAAATAAGCGGCACGCTAACACCAACAAAGCAGATGAAACGAGCAGAGGCTTTCCTCCCTGACTGAGAACCGAGGGCCCGTTCTCAGGATCTCAAGGCAGAGGAAGAGGGGGAGTAGTTCCTGGAAACCTCATAGCCCTCTGAGAGATGAAGGGAGGGAGTAGGAGGAGAAGGAAGGCTCTCCTCACTTGTCATTCGCAGCTGCAGGACGGTTTAAGGGAGGTGGTGATGTTAAAACAGGTCTGAAACCGGAGAGCGTGTGAATGTCAGGTTCAGGTTTGCGTGGAATTCAAAGCAGATGTAAGACTCCTCAATCAGGTTGTATTATCACAACTGTTTTTGGGAAGTTGTTCTCACAGGTGAGTAATGTTCTATGGAATGTACTGACTCGGTAACTGATGTTTCGGGATGTGTTTGTGTGCTTGTTTTTTTCCTCAGATCACAGCTTCACCATGTACCCTCCCTCCATGATCGCCACAGGATGTGTGGGGGCAGCAGTATGTGGCCTTCAGCCTGACCAGAGCAACCAAAATCTGTGGGGGGACAGTCTCACAGAGCTGCTGGCTAAAATCACCCACACTGAGGTGGTAAGTGTCCAGCATTTATATATTTTCGTACTGTAAATAAAAAAGAAGTGAAACAAAATCTAATTCTATAGCAAAAGAACGTTCAACATATAGTTTAACTTAGGATTAGCTGTAGTTTATTTGCACAGTAATCCGTATATTCTGTGACATTTAATGAAAAAACAACTTCCCGATGACCCATTTTTTTTTCCTT
The DNA here is from genome assembly GCA_032361165.1 of Enteromius paludinosus. NCBI lineage: Eukaryota > Metazoa > Chordata > Actinopteri > Cypriniformes > Cyprinidae > Enteromius > Enteromius paludinosus. The sequence goes on from JAUMHQ010000051.1 coordinate 2,006,794, forward strand.
TTATGTATTCCTATTAAAACGGAAGTGGGAAATCTCAGGATTTATGTTTTATTTTAAGCAGTGTTATTTTAATAACACTGAAATGCTGTTTTGTTTTATTAATATTGAAAATATATATATATATATATATATTTAAGCACTTCGAAGTGTGCTAAGACCCCCGGGTTAAAACACAGTACTAGAGACGTACTAAATGAAATGTCTTTTCAGTTGAGTTTTCAATACTGAAATTAATTTTTCCTGTGTCAAACGGTGGACATAGCAGACATGTGCGTGTGCAGAATATTCATGCATGACTGTATGGAAATGGAGAAATGTGTCATTTTATGAATGAGTGTTTGTGTGTGTTCACTGCAGCAATGGTAAAGTGTTTTTAGAGCTGCATACTTGTGGCGAGACACAGGCCTCTCAACCACATCTGTGGATTAAAGCTCAGTGTTACACACACACACACACACACACACACACACTCAGGCTCTTACACAAACTTACACATATTGGCATCAGGCTGTTTTGAAAGTCTCACAGTAAAACTTTTTTGAATTGGACCCAGAGAGTGAACGCCCCATTAAAACTCCTCACGTACAATCATAAGGTTTGTCACATTCTTTTCACTCTCCTCAATGTACTGTGTTACGTTTTTTTATACATTTTAAGTTCTGGAAAAAACACCACATGCTGCCGTTAGCAACCATTCCTTCTTGTGCCTGTAGTTGTGTTTTGTGGCCGTCTTATTCGGCTTACTGCAAGAACAGGTTTTAATTATCCTGAGAGTTTGATACGGGATCATTCCGTCCGACCTCCCACATTTCTATAGAAAGAGGGACACAGATATCAATGTTTTATTGTTTGAAAGATAGCGGTTCCATAAGGCGGTTTTCAGCGATGCCATAGAAGAACAATTATCAAACGGTTAGTTCCATTCCTCAATTCTGATTGGTCAGCAGCTGTGTTTTATTTACGATACAGCACGGCTACGACCACTTCACTCAACGTTCTGTGTATCATTGAGCCCCTTTAGCAACCATTAGAACTGTTCCTAACCTGTTTTTATTTGAGCTCAATGAAATGATGCACTCTGTTGCCGTTAGGGACTACTTTTTACAGCGGAAGGCAAATTATGATTTTACTTGATGAAAACATTATAATATATTTTAACATATAATAAATATGATTTTTAATATTTTTATTATGTGGTAATGTTTTATAAAGCTTTGCGTCGTGCCTAACAACGCCCTTCAGCCGTGATTTATTCACGATACAGCGAGGCCTCGAGTACCTTATTGCTTAATTAAAGAACCTTTCAGTGAACAGTTCTTAAAAAGAAGCATTTTTCTTAAGGCGAAGAACATTTAAAAAGCTAAGAACCTTTTTTTTTCTTCTATAAAAATCCTTCTATGGATCCATTTGGATAAAGGTTCTTCATGGAAGATTAAAGAACTTTCATTTTCAAGAGTGTATGCAGTTCTGCATAGCCGATTGGTTACAGCTTCATTTTGCCTAAGAACCGCCCACCTAGACAGGAAAAAATCTGTCTGACCAACATGAGAACTACAACAGTTTTAGGGGGGCGAGTCAGTCCGAGACTGAAAACATAACGCTGCTTGCAATTTCATGTAATTAAAATTGTGAAATTTACCAGCAGTTTTTGAGGGAAAAATTTTTAAGTGCATCCCACACCCAGTTTTTGTGTCTAGTTGATGTTAATACAGTAATCAGGGATAAATTATTGAAGTGAATAATGTGTTTGGAAAATTATGAACATCTCTTGTGCAGAGTCTCATAAAAAAGGTTCCAAAAGGGGGGTTTGTACCAATGGAATAAAACACCCCCAAACTTTGTCAACATTTCGTAAAACAACCATATACACTGTATATATATATATATATATATATATATATATAACCTATGTCACAAGGTTATATATAACCTTATTACACAACAAAGAATAGCTTGTGCAATGGAAAGGCTCCATGAATATTAAATGTTTTTCATGAAACAATAGATGAACCTGTAAAGTGTTTTATTGTGAGTTTTTTTTGGAATCTATGCTTTCCGTTGAAAAACCTTACTCTAAGAAAGAGGATGGTTCTTTTAAGAACTGATCACTGAACTGTGAACCAAAAATGGTTCTTCTATGACTTTTTTGGAACTTTTAGTATGCGGTACCATCTGAGGCCTTACCTTGGTTTCTTCTTCTTTTCTCTCTTTCTTGTAGGACTGTCTAAAGTCGTGTCAAGAGCAGATCGAGCAGTTACTGACCAACAGCCTGAAAGACAGCCAACAACAGCATCAAAAGCAGCAGGAGGGCAACAAAGGGATGCAATCTCAAAACCTGTCCTGCACCCCTACAGATGTCCGTGATGTCAACTTATGATGCCGGGTTTCTGTTCCTATACACCTCCTCAGATTCAGTTATTATTGTTACTGTATTTACGTTCAATATCAAAAGTCACATTAGATGGTCATTCACATAACAAAAGCTTGATGTTTTATAACGGAGCGAAACAGCTGCTGCTGCCGTCTCATGTCCGCAGGCGGTGGCGTTTTACATACTTGAATTAAATTAAATCGAATTGGCCTCAAACCATTATTAAATTATGCAGTATATTGTATATTAACAAAGAGCATACATCTGTCTTGGCTGTCATATGCAACTGTGTTATAATTAGTATTATAATTGATGTGGTTATTTAATAATTATAATAATAATACCTATTATTGCCAAAAAATGATGCTTTTTATCTTACAAAATGCATTTGCTTCGTAATTTTCAGCCTTTTTTAATATAATATAGGATGCATGTGATCCCACGAAAATGCTGTGGATAGAAACATGCATCGCTCCTTTCAGTGGGATTATCGTAGAGATATTAATATAATGATTTGATAAGTTACTTGTCGGGTATATATAACTCTTATTATAGGGATTATTTACAGTGAATGTTATTGCATGAAATAGGCATATATGAATATGTTAAACTGTTTCTATTAGTGCGTGGTGACCATCACAGCTTCATGAGCTCACAGGACAATTTCAGACGGACACTAAGCATGTAGTAAAAGTGGAGTAAAGGTGAGGTAGGGATGGAAGGAAAGAGGTTAAAGGAAGAATGCAGACTGAAAGATTTTGCACGTGAAATATGATTGGTTTTAGACGGGTGGTTTCTGGAACGCTCTGTAATGTTTAAGATGAATAAGCATGAAGCTGTTTGCTCATTGGATCTGTTTGAACACCATCACTTTATGGGTCAGGGACACTTTCTATGCTGAGGGATTTATTCATTTGGGAGTCTTAAAATCCTTCTTAGCAAAGACACGATACAAATGCACTTTCAGATACCACCTCTCGCTGGTTATCCGTGGTATACAAGAGGAGGGCGAATCGTTTCTAAGGGGTTTTATTCTTAATTTAGTTTGCATTGGTTTTCTTAAGTTATTTTTGTTTTGGGGCTGGTTTCCCATATTAGGTGTGCTTTTAAATTTAGACCAATAAATTTAGATCAACAGCTGATCTAACAGTCAACTTCCAGTAGAAATGGTGAGGTTCGACATGCCAAGATTGGTTGCGTTTTACTTTAGTTGTGTGGAATTCATGTCAGCATAGATAGGACATCATCAAATTTCAATTAAATCACTTTATTTTAGTAGTCTATTTTATTTTCTCAATATATCAGTCATCTACTTGAACTTATATAGGAAAAAGATATTTTGAAGCATTATGCCATTTTTTTTTTGTCTCTTTCTTTATTAGTTTGTTCTTGCACTTTTGAAAATTGAATTCTCAAGTCGGTGGACCTAAAAGAAACACGGGGTGTGAGGTTTTTAAGAAGTTTACTTCAGAAATATTACGTGTTTTGCTGCCACAGACGTGCCATTCCAGCACCTCTATGCAAACGATTTCTATGTTATGAGTTTTTTCAAACGATGTTCATTTTCAATGTTCACCTATGTTAACACATTTATGTTTTGAGTGAGTTTGTGTGCCGTTATATCCATAAGTTCACTTTGTGTTCTTCGCTTTCTTTTATTTCTGTGTAAATGTTTGAACTTGTGTTCCAGTGCTGCTAAAAGAAAAAGAAAAAAGAAAAAAGAGCTAATGCATAGGCTATCTTAATTCCGGTTTCCATGTTGCTGCTATATCAGAATTATTGAACGTGTTTTCATGGTGGCTGCATTTCTGTTTTGTCTTTGCATTTACACTGTCATTTTTTTTTCACGCATGAAGTGCCTTGGCGGTTACTTGCATGAACTGTTGTCTGAGTTCTTTTTCTAGCTATCATTTTTCTTTGTGATATGAAACGCCTATATTGTTTTTAAATAATGTTCCTGCCCACAGTCACAATACCTCACAGTAGCCTACTTAAGTCAGAAGTTTATAGAAGAGTAGGATTAAAAAGGCGTTAAAGCTCCTCAGCTAGTTAGTTACCCTACAGGTTAACCCTCCAGGTTTGTTCTTTTAGTAGCTCCTCAGACACACTCACCAAACAGCTGTAAATGTATTGTCTTACCAGGTGGTAGATGTAAGACTGGGGCAATGTTTTTTTTTATTTTGTTTGGATTAATTTGAAGCAGCCACCATTTGTTCCACCTACACACACAAACATATCCAAAGACCTGGCATTTTAGCGATACCCTTTTTTATTTTTTGCCCTAGGACACTTTCCTTATTTGGACCTATCAGACATTCAATTAAATAAATCTTAATTTGAAAAGTAAAAACTGTGTTATGTTTTTTTTGTTGTTGTTGTCCTCAATTCAAGTTCACAAATGCACAAATAACAATATTGGCTTGAGCAGTTTCTTTGCTGACCCCTGGTGCTTGGAAGATGGGTTGCTGGGAGTTATATCAGACATCCTCATGTATCATATAATAATTAGTGCTGTCAAATGATTAATCGCGATTAATCGCATCCAAAATAAAAGTTTTTCTTTGCATAAAATGTTTGTATGTGCTGTGTATATTTATTAAGTATATATAAATACAAACACATGCATTAAATATATTTAGATATAATATTAAATATAAGAAAATAAATGTATAAATGCATTTACATGTAAATACGTTCAAAATATATACTGTACGTGTGTGTTCTAATGTAAACATACTAAACAAACACAGCATAAACGCATATATATATTGTAAAGAAAAACTTTTATTTTGGATGCGATTAATCATTTGACAGCACTAATATTAACATATTTACTGACATATCACTCAAGACTTGTATAAGTGGTATACAAATTATAATTAAACTTTATTTAAAGTACTAGACCTGCTTGTATTCAATTCACATTACTTCTTAAAGTTTAAATCTCACTTTTAATAAGGATTGTAAGTCTTTGATAAATATCGTCTTTAAATGCAAGATATTGAAAGTGTACCTGAAGTATGCTTACTATAGTTCCACTTCAGCACAATCAGATATACTTTGGTTGGACTGAAGCACTACTTCGGCACAATTAAACTGCACAAAGTATGGCAGTTTAATATAACGAAAGTATAATTGCAGGGTATTTTTATTAAGTACATATGTGTACTAAATCAGTGTATACTATACTTGGCATACAAATATATTTCAAATACGTTTTTAGTATATTTATTTTCCACTAGGGCAACCGTGGTCAGAAAGGTCAGAAGAGCCATGACGGGTGATATTATTGTCACATTAAAAAATACAAGCGGAGTTTAGTGACTCAATGTATAGGACTTTCTGTTTTCTCCAAACCTACGCTTGCCAATCGTACATGAGTTTAGCTCCTCCGCTTTCAGTGTAGCCTATGTTTTATCAACGCTATATAATTTTCTGGAAAACAAGGACGGTTTAATATAGATCATGGCAAAACATTTACAACCGATTCTGTCAAAGTGACAGATAATGATTTGGTAGTACAAACTCAGCCTGTGCGCTCCTCCACAGATGGCCACTAAATTGCCATCGAGAGCGAGTGATGTTCAATTATATTGACCTCAAAAACCTGTTCTCTCTGTGAGGTCTGATTCACATCTCCACATCACAATGGCTTTGTCTTGTCTCGTAACTCACTCACGGGGCCGAAAAGTGCTTTTGATCAAAATAAACCCACTCAGCATTTTCTGGCCTCTGTTTGAAGTCACGGCTCATCTTGGAAAGCCTGTCATTACGCTTTAGCAGCATGTGCGGAGTGTGAGTCTGTAGTAGGAGGCGCAGTCAGTGTGCTGTAATTACAGAGGAGACACCTTAAATGTACTTAGACTGGGCTCAGGTCCTGTAATTTCAGCCTACCATGACGTGTTACACCGTTCTCGTACCTTTAGTGCTTTCATCTGTGCTGTGTAGTCAAAGAATTGACCGTTTTAATGCAGGATTTAATTTCCCATCAGTCAGTAAATGAAAAGACGTCTTTGTGAAAGTGAGAAAGATCTGTGGCACACCGTGAGATGGAAAATACTCCCTCGGGCTGATGTATAATGTTTTGGGTTTTTTTCTATTTTTAATGAAATGCGGTTTAATTCACTGGGAATGCAGTGTGTGTTTGATCTGTTTTGCAAACAGATGAGTTTAATATCTAATGCAGTCAAGATGATGTTTGCTTTTTTCCTGTGTCACTCTTTTCCTCCTGCTTGAGAACAGTGCCTGGGTTTTTTGTTGAGACAGCATCCCAATTTTTTTTGTAGGGTATGATTTATCTAAGTGTCTGCGTTTTAGCGAATGAGCTTTTGCTTGTCTGATCAAGTTGCATTGGCTCACTGGTTATATATTGTAGAAGAATGGTGATTTAAAAGAATTTTCCAGGATCAATAAGTTAATGTATATCGACAGCGTTAATGGAGTAATGTCCGTTACCACAGACAATAATTTCTTTTCCTTTTTTTTTTTTTAGTAACAGTAAGGCACTTACAGTGGAAGTACATGGGGTCATGCCCTTGCATGATGGGGGGTGTCGAAGCAGAAATGTGGAACAATTGTCAAATTATTACTATTAATTATTATCTACCACTGCAATTCATGTAAAAAGTTGCATATATATACATATCGTAAAAAATGTTTTGCAATTTATTGTTTACATGTGCATTTTAAATGCCAGAATTTTATAAAAATTATGAAAATACCTTTTTTTTTTTTTTTTTTGAAAAAACCTATCAATGTTAAAAGTATTATTATTCATTTATTTGTAGTATAAACATCATCCTCTTCTTACTATTATTTAATTACGTTTTGTGTTAATCAGCATTATGTCACACATTGAAGTTTGCTTTAACAGGTCCTGTGTAGTGTCTCTCTATCAGAGCTCTGGCGAGGTGCTTTAATGCGTTTACACATGAGTGTGTATATCAGAGCAACAAAGCTTTAAAATAAGCCTTAGCAAACTGGTTAGCAATTAAAGTGTTTCAGTTTACATGAATTTAATAACTGCATAATTGGTTGAGGATTTGTGTTGTGTATCTGTGTCCAGTGCTCAGAGAGCTGGATTTAGATGCATGCGCACACATACACTTTTTTTTTTTTCTTCTCGTCTCCATGAGTCTCCCTCCCCCTTCCACTCTCAAACCTCCCCTCACCAGTGCTGTGTTGTGATTGGCCGGGGCGCTGACAGTTTCCACAGAAGCTTCTAGAATAGCTTTCATCAAAAAGCCCTGACTGCAGTCAGTTTTCACGGCCCCGGGGCAAAAGTGCGAAAGACCGAATATGCAGGTACTTCCAGCATAATCAAGAGAAATTAGTATGCTTCCTCTAACACGTTCATAATCGACTATCTCAATGATGCGAGAAAAGCAGAGGAGGATGGAGAAACTGTAGCGATTGGTCGGCCCAGCTTGTGGCAGGCTGGCTGAGCTGGGCTTAATCAGGGATTGGCGTCACTGATTCCAGCTTAGCACTGCGACTGCGCCACTGGAGAGCGTCTGTGCTGCGAACATGGCATGAAAGAGAGGGGCCGCGACGGGGGGAGGGACGTACGGGTGACGGAGAGAGAAAGGGAGAAATTGAAAGGACATGTTAACGCTAGTTCAGGATTCATAGTTTCATGTAGCGTTAAGGCTGTGTCACATTGGGCCTCTCCAGTACACAATCTATATAATGTATGTGAGCCTCTTTTCAGCCAATAGGAATGAAGCAGTGGATTCTGTAGGGTGAAGTTCACCTGAGTGATTTTAAAAATAGGTAAAGTGAAACAGTTACACCATACTAGCATGCTAAATATAACTTTACACATATGATGTTAGGTGTTGGCAGCCAGAAGCTTGAGCTGGTTGCATTCCCATAGTTAGTTTTTTTTATTTTTTATTGAAGTAACTTGAATTCTTGTTAGCAAATCTTCAACCCAAGCATGCAAGCTCTACACTTCATCACAGTTTTAATCTCTTAATCTAGTAATCTTTTTTTACTTAAACAAGCAACAAGCAAAAATCACTTCAGTTCTAAATTTCAGTATCTTTCGTTAGGTCAACGATTAACACCAAAAGTAATAAAAACATTGTAAGTTACTCATTTAAATGCTTACGAAGAGTTTCAGTCTAGTTTATGCACTTAAACACTGCCGTTATATTCAGTGAAGCGAGTTGCACTGCATGATCAATAAATATCTTCATACTTTGCATGTCTTTATCGCATGAGTTGTTAATTCCCTCATAAAGTCATTGAATACACAATTTCTTATTTACTTGCACGTTCGCATACTTTAAAGCAAAGCCTGTAATGAAGTGCGTTGGTTTGAAATGAGCAGGGTCACCGATGTGTTTTATTACACCAGCAATTTGTATTAACCAGTTGCAGAGCAAGTTTTGTGGTCCGTACGATGTGGGTCGCATCAGTGTAGACCTATCCATGTATGCGTTTTGATATTCCACCCTCTCTGCTTCAAAATTCCAAGCTACTAAAATCAATAAAAGCCTAGAAACCCAAGTTTTTCCTTCTGCTTCACCACCAGACGGTGTTTTTTTTACCCAGCAGAATAAGCATCTCCCCCGCCTGCGTTACGTAAGTCCAGCACTCACTCACGCAGATGTTTGCACTCCCTCTGCTTCATCTTTGCCTCTGCCTCAGGTGGAGATCTGCCTGGATCAGGCTCTCTGATGGCTAATTGTGTAACAGTTTCTGCCTCCTTCACAACACGGATGCGTTAAGATAAACGGCACTTTCATTTCCTTCCGTCTCCCTCCCCGAGAGCCCCTGTGTGTCTAGACCGGCTGTGATAGGTATAGACAGGCGAACGACATCCACCCGCTCATCCCTCCCGAAGTCCTCTCATAGTCGTCCCTCTAAAGACACTTCCTGTTTGCTTTCGTTATGGCATGTGCTAAAATTAACTTTATCCTTCCCTCTCCCCCTTCTCTCTCTGTCTCTCTTCCTCTCAATCTTTCATCTCTGTGTCCACAGTGCCAGACTCTGCCAAGCCCAGCCCCACCCCTCCTCCCCCCACCAACCCCAGCACCACCACCACCAACCCGTCTGTGCCCTCAGCCAGCAGCAGCACTGGTGGCAATGGCAAGCGCGCACCCTCCGGCAACCAACAGCAGCAGCCGGCAGCCCCTCGCTACCCACCCCGAGAGGTGCCCCCTCGTTTCCGTCAACACGAACACAAGCAGCTACTGAAGCGGGGCCAACCTCTGCCCGCCGGAAGTACGGCTCTCGCACAGCCAGTGTCCACCAACCCTACGCCTCAGACCTTCTCCTGCCAGACCCACCCAGGTCAGCCTCGCCTCCATGATGTGCACAGGGCAGCCTGCTGAGTCACGGTGCAGCCCAGAAAATACTTTGCGCCCATAGCTGGTGGTCTGTTTTGTGGTTTTGTTATGAAACCTTGCAGGATGGTAGAAGAGCTGGTTGTGGCAGGGGCTGTTTGGATGGTGTTGTACAGACTGTGTCAGCCTGTTCTCATGTGGTACAATAATCTTTCTTGTATTCTTCTTTTGTTTGCTGGGGTTGTCAACCATCGGCATGGTTGGTAAGAGGAAGAGAGATTAAACTGACTATTAAATATTGCAGTATTTACTATTGATTTATCTGTGCATCTGTGTGTGTGTGCGCCCTAGCTGGGCAGCAAGGTTTTCCAGTAAATTAATTACCCTAGAGCAAATGAAATGATTACATTAAACTGCAACCTTGTCTATTTCTGATGTTGAATTTCAAACCCAGTTTTCCTTATTTTTATTTTTTTCCCCTTCTTGTTTAAAGGGATAGTGTCATTCATTACTGACCAAATAAGTTCCAAATATGTAGGACCTTAGTTCATCTTTAGAACACAAATTGAGACCGCAAGGGTATTACCATGATCAACACACAGAAACTTAGCAACGACATCAGTAAAATAGCCTGTGTGACATCAGGGCTTCAACTGAAATTTTAATAAGCTACGAGAATACTTTTTGTGCACAGAGAAAACAATAATTATGTGATTTATTTAGCAAAACTTCTCAATGAGTTACCGAGTTTTGCAATTTTGGAGAGTACCCCAGAATGTAATCAACTCAATGAGCATAGTTTACGTTCTGCATGCTTGCGCTGTCTACTGAACATAAAAAAAACGCTGATTACTTTTAGTGAAAGCATGTGCACGCTATATGTAAACAAGGGTCATTTAATAAAAAAAAAAAAAAGTTAAATTCTTCTTGTAGCCTAAACTCAGGAACTTTTGAATTGTATGGGTAAATTGTTTCTTAATTTAGCCCTATAAAGAGTTTTATAAAATGATGATGCAAGATATAAGACAATTAATAAGAAAAAAAGAAAAGTTTAAAACATTGCCTCAAGAACCATTCCTTCCTCCATTCCACCGCTCTGTGTCAAGCTGCGTTTGAAGTTCTTACAGAACATGTTTTATGTGTAAGGGAAAAATATAGAGATGCATTTTTAGAGTATAATGTTAAAGATGTCTGTCTCAAGCTTGTTTACCCAGAAAAACAATAGAAAAATAGCACAGCGAAATGAAAAACCATGCTCTATGTGAACAACCTCTTATGAGTGGGGTGCAATAGATGTGGTTCAATAGGTAGTAAATGGCCTAATTTGTTCATCACAGACAGGGTCTTGTTGAAATCTACTGTTGACATTTAATCAGGGTCGTTTTGTTATGTAGTGTTGTTCGAGCTCATTCATGTGTGCATGTGCAAGTAGGTAGTTGCTGTTTTTTTTTTTGCTGTGTCTTTTTTGCAGGCGAAGAAAGCTAGATGGAGAGAAACGTTCTTGCTGAGTTGTGCTTTGCTACTTCCTGTGTTTGGAGGCATGTGGGTGTGCCAAGAGTGTTGTAGTTGTACGTGGACTTGGCAACCTTCTGCTGTGTGTCTGTGGCTTCTTGATTGCAGTGGCAGAGCGAAAGAACGAGTTAAAAAAGGAAAAGGGAGAGATGGCAGACGATCAGCTCTGTGGGCAGGGGTGATTCACAGCTTACAGTAAATGTGCGTGATTCTGAAGGAGTATCCTTTTGATTGGCATGGCAAAAAAATGGGCAGGCTCATGGACTGTTCTTCTCTCCTCCCAGAGTATTGATTGGCTCTTATTTGTGGTCTGAAGGAATCATGTGTTTTCTTCTGAGTGCTGGAGTCCCAGTTAAGAGCAAGGCAAGAGCCCTGTTCCAGTTTCTAGCAAACGGTCTTCCTAGACCGTATTTTTAGGAATCATTGGCGCTCAGAGAGACTCTTTGTAGTTAAGCAAAACCACGCAATTGCAAACAGTGTAGATTCTGAACAAATGAGTCATATGGGCTCCTGTTTTGCTGAATCAAACCAATACAGTGTGTGACTATGTAGTCCAATTCCTAAACGAGTGAATTATTTTTATTGAATCAGCCACTTACAACTTATACTGAGAGACTTAAATTGGTATAGTTACAGTCGGGTTGTTCACACAGCAGTGTAATTAAAGTTACTAAGTTAATGCATTTAATAAAGTTCAATATGACAAAGTAATTTCTTTTACTGCAAGACGTTAATATCACCAATCGTCACGCGCAGGCCAGTATGCTAGTAAACAAATGTGTGTGTCTGCACCACACATTAACACAGAGACATGCAGAATTAATCTTTTTTGCATCTTCAATATTGACAAATACTATTGAAAGCGGGATTGTGCTCGCAAGTTTGTGTTTGTGTGCGGACCTGCACCGTGACGCGACGAGACGTTTTTCGATACTCTGTTGTGTCGAGGCAATTCGGTCGGTACCTATAAAGTATCGACCTCGATACCCAGCCCTGCTCTTAATGAGTTTCACGGTTTTTAAAAATCCATATAAACTTTTTTTTCACATTTATTTTCATGCTTCCTTCTCTCTCTCTCTTTCTGTCTCTTGGTTGAGTTTGCTTTTGGGTATGTTTTGAGCCAGCACGTGCACTGAGCTGTGGTTCCGCTAGATGTTACTTAACGCACATTGGGAGCCCAACAAGTAATAAGAGCTCCCAGCTTTCTGTGTGAGTGTGTTTTTACAGGAAGCCGCTGGAATGCAGCCGAATGGCCCACAGCTCTGCTTTAAGCCAGCAGCAGCAGCAGTCAACAGCACAGAGGCTGTATTCATTTAGCTTGTCTCTTTGGCTCCCCCCGTCTTTCCTACAGTCGTCACATGGATATCTAATGTAAAACAGCCCAAGGGACAGAAACACTTTCCCTCTTATCTTCAGAACCTGTAGGAGTCAACACTCTCTTTTGCGTGACCCGATGCCACATTTTCATGTGTCTGTGTATATATCACATTACAGCTTAAATTAATAATGATGTGTCTGCTTTTCTATATGCTATGTTGTGTCATTCTTCTATGTAAATATAGAGGAGAATTCCAGAACAGCTATAGATACTATACTGTACTTTTGAAAAGTTTGGCTATTAATGTTTATTTTCGGAAAAAATGCGTTAAATTGATCAAAATGGATGATAAACTGTTTCTTGAGCACCAAATCAGCATTTTAGAATAGTTGTAATAATATATGATGGTTATTATTATTATTAATATTAATATTATTATTATTATTATTATTCAAATGTCGAAACAACCGTTTTTGGCGTTCAAGGCAGGAACATCATCATATTAAGTGTTGTGTTTTTCTTTCATTCATAAATATAGCAGAGGAGTGTCTCTGTGTTGTAAAGTCCCTTATCACATCATTTCTGTCCTTGTGGTAGATAGCAGTTTGCGTTCAGGGCAGCCCTCAGTATGCTGCATTGGAGAGTTTGAGGATTTAGGGGGCATCCTTTCAAACAGCCAGTCTGAGCGTATCTAAATACAGTTGTTGTTTTGCAGTAGCATTTGTTTATGCTAGAGGCACATGGATACACACTTCAACTTTAAGATCTAGTGTATTTGTTTCTGCGTGTCGTTTTGAGGTTTGCATTGCTCAGTATGGCCAGCTGCTCTGTGGAGTGCATTACAACTTCCAGGCCTGCTGTTGCAGGGGAATTATCAGCTCATTATGGGCCTGTTTGCCTCAGTGAGTCCTGTATTCTCTTCCCCCCGAGCCTCCAAACAGACCTGAGTGCTGGCACTGGTCCCAGCCACAAAAACTTTTGCTCTTTCTCTTTTCCTGTCACACCCACACACACTTACATGTGTCCTATCAACGCCAACACAATTGGGACCAGGAAGCCCAGTTGACTGGGCTCAGAGGGCCCAGTTCAGGGAATAATAATGAGGACTTCCCCAAGTACAATGGCGTGAAGTCTTTCTCTTTTCTTTAAGAAAGAAAAAAAAGATTTTGGTAGACTAAGTAGCTTCAAGCAAAAAAATTGCCAACTTTTTACACACACAGGCATTCGGAAATTCAGGATTCAGAGAATAGTATTTGTCAGCAAACTAAAACAATAACATGCGCTATTTATGCTATTTTTTGATTGGTTGTTGGGCCATCTGTTGAAGTCGCCCCCTGTTGTCCAGTGCAGGTGGTTGACCAGTGTCTGACTCTTCCTGATGTCACATCCTGCCGTGAATGAGCAGGAGCGTGGTGTAGTACATCAAGACTGATGTTGCATAAGACACTCATGTATGCTTGCTCCTCCCTGCATTCTCCCACCAAGCGTCTTTGCAACTGACAAACGGCAACGTCAGCAAAGGCCCCTGTTCTTCGCCTCAGCCACTGCTGTATATTTGTACATGAATGCATATACAAACATAGCATATGGTGCTGTTTTCTTGGATACAGTTCATGCTTCTATTCATGTAAGATACATTTGTTTTGATTGAAGCAGTGAGGCTAATCGCATTGGTAAGAATTCGAAAGCAGGGGTTGAGAGGCTTGAGATTTATCTCTGAAAAAGTGTTAAAATGCGTTGTTGTATTAAACTCTGCATTGTTATTACAATTTAATGTCTCCTATTGTTGTTTTCTTACATATATTAAAAATTGAGCCAAAAAAGAAAGAAGGGCAGATCTAAACATTTTAATGTAATAGATGTGCCAATCTTATTGATGTGCCAATCTGTATGATAATAATATTTAACTGATATTCATATAGAAAATGTAATAAATATAATCAATAAATAAAATGTTGATTTTTATTTATTTTTTTGAAAACAACAATTAGTTGTTAATTTTAAGAGACATTTCTTATTTTCTCTAGCATATGTAATATTGCTCTTTAAAAGGGATAGTTCACCCAAAAATGAAAAGTTGATGTTTATTTGCTTACCCCCATGGCATCCAAGATGTAGGCGACTTTGTTTCCTCAGCAGAACACAAACAAAGATTTTTAACTTTAACCGTGGCAGTCTGGTAGTCATTCAATGTAAG
>JAUMHQ010000051.1:2021606-2048079 GCA_032361165.1 Enteromius paludinosus
TGTATATGCATATGAAAAAAATAAATAAATATATATATATATAAGAAAAATAATATAGAATTATTTCATTTTTAAAATTCACATAGATATCTATTTTTATTTTAGTTTTTTTCTAATTGTATTCTGTTTTCATTAACAACTTTGTATATATATATATATATATATATATGTATGTATGTATCATAAAAAAATATATATATGTATCTATATACATATCATAAAAAAAATGTATATGTATCTAAAAAAAATAAATAAACATATAAGTGCATAGGTTACTACTAATATAGTTTTTATTCATTTTTTTGTTTCATTTATATGAATATAAAGTGACATACTATTTTTTTTCTAAATACGTTGATCTTTATATTACTTTCAGTTATGTGTTTTCTTGGTGGCTTGCTATAATAATATATATATATATATATATAAAAAAAAAAAAATAAAAAAAAAATATATATAGATATAAACATATAAAATATATTTTGAAAATTTAAGTTAAATTCGGTTTTTTTTAAGTGACAGAAATTGTTTTATGCTTAGATCAAAATCATAATGCTGCTTTTGAGTGTGAACTATATTTTCTGAATATCAACAGGCTACATTCTTAGCTGTCAAACTAAGATGATGAACCATAGTGGGTTTAGGGATGATCTGTAGCTGGTTTGGTGACGTCCCAGAAATCCTTTTAGCACAATCAGCATTTTATACCTATCCTGAAGGGGCTGGTGTGATGCTTTCAATGTGCTTTGACTTTATCTGCTCCGTTTCTAAGAAAAAAACTCAAGTCTCTTTAGCCACTCATCAAGCATGTTTACTGTTCCTCTGTTAAAGCGATACGTCACGCCCCTGTTGCTTCTGTAAAGCGTCCGAGGGGAGGAGCGGGCAGTGACATGTCCTGCAGCGGGATCTCAGATCCGGGCCTGTCCATGTCATCACATCACGTAGGTGCAAACGGCCTGTAGTTTAACTAAGGATTGCTGTGACCACGGTGAACATTCGCACCACTGGATTTGTGGGTGTAGAGGGGAAGCGTGCTGCTGATAGACGTGTTCACACTGCTGTTTGGCATCAGTCGTGAGCTCTGTGCATACCTTGCGCTGTTGTGACGTTATGTCACTAAGCTTTGGTTCCCAGGATGCTTAGACCTAACAGGCTTATGACGTGATGCAGATAATATGGGGGAAGCCCTGTACATGGTACAATGTGGGGAATGTTCCAGTTAGCTATATATAGAATGTTTTTTTATAGTGTTCATTAATTATATTAACTAAAAATAAAGCAGAAATGAGGGTTAGACATAATATTCAGAATAAGGTAAGAAGTGTTGTTTTTAGAGCAACATAAATGTAGGCAATTTCCCAGTTGTCCTGTGCTTTTCACAGAAAATAGGCCTCATGTTTATCGTATATAGTCTAGTGGTCTGGATGGGACTTGTGGCAAACAGCCTCTGTTCATTTCTACAGCTAAAAAGTAACAGTTAGCAGTGTACTTAGCAGTAGTTTGTATATAAATATAATATACAAAATATAAGAATCTATATAAATGTAAATATTTTACAAATTAATGCTGCATATGTATAATAAATATACAATGTACACCTATATATATATATATATATATATCATATAAACAAAGAGGTTTATTTTTTTTTTAACATGTTTACTCCATGTTTACTCCATTTCTCTTTTGGAAGTGCTTTGAAATCAGGGTCAAGGAGACCTGCATACTGTGATTTTGTTTGTCTCCATTCCTGTTTGCTCTGTACCAAGTTCCTCGTTGCTCACATGACGTCTGCTGAGATTTCAGCGAGCAGTTGACAGGAAAATATTTCTCACCATGGTGTGAAGTTTGGAGACTTTGATTTATGGTGGAACAGAACCAGAGAGACTGACCTATACGTTGAACCTGCCTGTGTTTATCTGCACTTGTAGGTGGTTTGTGTGTGAATGATGGCATACCTCCGGGAAGGTCGTCTTCTGTTCATGCCACTTATTGTCTTAAGAGCTTAGGAAAGAGGACCACACACACATGTGATTAAACAGAACTAGACGTGGTGGTCATGGAGACCGCAGCTTTGAGGGAGTGATGCATGGAGTTGGAACTGCACGTTTTGTACTGATAACAGTGCACTCACCGAATCATCTTCTCTTTCTCTCAAACACTCATCCATGACTCTGTGTCCTTGGCAGCAACCCTAATGGTGCACTTCAACACTTTAAAGGGCACAGCTGAGATTTCTCTGTCCCTCAGGCAGCCGTATCTGCACCACAGCAGGACTCGTTCACCTGAAATCACCCAGAGTCTTCTCGAGTGCCTTAACGACTCTGTGTATTGCGCAGGCAACAGTGAGAACGAGTCGGCCAGACACAAATGTGTCCGCTTAGTGCTGCTTCTGTCTAGAGGAAGTATGACAGACCTCTTTCTCCAGCTCTATACCTATTTTGTGCCAGTTGAATCTTCCTGGGCTGCGTTTTAATTTCCATTTAGCTAGGTTAGAATTCATTAGTCAATAACATGTTTAATTAATGGAAACTTTGACACTATGACATTTATACTTTATTTAAAAACATTAAAAAAAAACAATAAATTAGGACCCTAAGAAATCTGTTTTTATTTTTTCTCAAATTCCATTTAATTTAATTAATTTATTTTCATTTTCCCCCCAAAGAAATTCTATTTTCTGTTTTAATTTTACGATGTTTTCTTTTTCTTTTCCTTTTTTTTAATCCAAGGCCGTGGTAATCATTATTCAAGTGATGGTGGAATAGTGATGGTGATTTTTTTTTTTTTAGGATTCTAAGAAATTAGTTTTATTTGATCCCAAGTTCTATTTTCCATTAAAAATGTATTAATTTGATTTACATTTGTAACATTGCAAGTTCTGGTGTCATCTTTAATTTTTTAAAGTTTATGATTTAATACTATTTATCATCAAAAACAGTGGTAATCAAATGGAGATGGAATTTCTTTAGGGTTATTAATTTAGATAATTAATTTAATTAATCTGTTGAAATGTTATTAAATAAAATAAATATAACGGTTGCCTCTTTTGGCAACGTTCTGCAGAACAGAGGTTAAAAAGTGAAATAAAAGCTGTGTAATATTAGATTTTAATAAAAAAGTAATATTATTCCAAGTGCTTTTGAAAAGTACATTTCACTTAAGATCAGGGTCTTTTATTCTGACAGGTTTTCATTGAGACCTTTGGGTTTAAAATTTGCCAAATTCCGTAACGTTCTGGGTTTCACTGTGATTTCCATTTGTATGACTTTCTTCCGCATTGGAAATTGTAGAGCCCTATTTAACTTTCCTGACTCTCTTTTGTTCTTTTTTTGGGGCCTAAAAGCAATTTTGTTAGACTCTCTCAGACTGTGCTTTTGGAGATGTGCTGCCATATGTTGCTTCCATTTCCCAGCAAACCTGTGCTTGCAGTTTCCGTACCGTGGCTTGATAAGCCGCTGGATTGGATCTCTGACTTGCTTGTGGTGTTTTTTTATAATAGTAAGCTTTTATAATAGCTGTGCTAGAAGAGTCAAAGTAGGCATCACGAAGGCAAATCTGTTGAAGGCTGCCAGCTGTTGACGGATTGTACGGCTGGTCGTAGGATACAGGAACACCAGGTCCACGCTGTGTACATGGCAGTTGGTTATTTATTCTCTCTCTTTGCTCAACATTATATGTTAAGCTTTGCTTTCGAGCGATTGGGAAACACAATCCTATAAGAACATTTTAATCCCGTTGGTTTATACATTTGCTCACTGAATAAATTTGCAGTGCAAAGGAGTGAATTTGCATCAATTGTGCAAGTGAAAGATTAAGCCACCGGTCAGGCGTTAGCCAGGAATGTGCTACTGAATGAATGAACAAAAGCTTTTCCATTGACCAAATTGGCCTTCTGTTCACAATTGACGGTTTGATTGATTTATGCTACTAGAAATTAGGTAGCTGATTTCTGATGCCATTTGTACCATATAGAGGCCTCAGGTTTTTCAGTTAATTAACCGTGGATCGGACACCCTAGACCCCTGCAGCAGCCCCTCACAAAGAACCTTCATTGTGTTCAAAAAACTGCTGCATCACAGAAGACTTTCACAAAAGGGTAAGAAAAGCCACCCTCGTTTCTCTTCCTTTTCCTTTCTACCAGCTCCAAAAAAAAAAAAACAACCCTCAGACCACAGCTGCTGGAATGCTTGGCTTGATTGTGACCGTTACCTTAATTCTAGTGCTTCAAACTTCACAATATTGTGTTTGAATATACCAGAAGATAAGCTGGAGATAACCTACAATTTAACTTTTTTTTTTTTTTTTTAATATTGAGTTCCTATAAATGTTCCAACAGTAATTCCTTGGGAGAACTATTTTTTTTGTTTCCCCAAAGAAGTTTTCTTTAAAGAACAGTTCTTAAAATAACCATTTTTATCTTGCTTTAAAAAAAATATATTTTCACTGTAAATAACTTTTTGTGCAATGGAATGGTCGCCTGGACGTTAAAGTTTCTTTATAGAACCTTTAGAAGTGTATAACCGTTTTTGTGCATTCTAGAAATCCCAATCATATAGGCATCTTAACCAAATGTCTTGCACTTTGGCATTATGCATTGGAAGACTTATTTCCACACCTCTACGTTTTCAGTCTCCCGTATTTGAATTCAAGTAAATGGATGTCAAAAAGCGCAGACAAACGGTTCTGTCTCTTAATAATTTAAAAGTGAGCCAGAATTGAGGCAAACCTAAAAATGACCTTTATGGAAAAGGGTAGTGTTCTTAATTGCATATTTGGTTGAGTAAAATATCTATTTGCAGCAGTCTGTCCACACAAACCTACAATTTCAGCATACCGTAGACTTTAGACTTTACACTTTGTAGTGGGTATGTATTCTTAAATTGCAGTCTATCGTTTTTCTTTTCGAACCACAACCACCTCTGCAGATCAAAGTTGTGGAGCACAGTTACTGTATTTAATGCTTCTGTTCTGGTGCAGGGTTGAAAATACTTTGGTGTTACTGTGGCTTGTTACTTCTGATCGGACAGCTCAGGACATGAGTGTTCATGCTTTCAGAGCGTTTGGCTTCATTGAGTTCAATTGGCCAATGACCCAGAACATTACTTCTGATCTAAATTTGTGGCCCGATTGATTAGTTGATTGCTCAGACGCTCAGGATGAACATCACTGAACGTGGTGTAATCCTTTTTTCTGGACTCTCCCTGTTCCCAGGAAATGTGTCAGCGGTGCAGTGCATCATGGGAAAAACTGCAATGAGATTTTCTTGGCCTTCTGACTCAGCGTACAGGTAACAAGGGTAATGCTGGAAATGCTGAACCATGACATTTGGTGAACCAGTCAGTGCTTCAAGCCTGTTTTTGGAGCATCAAATGCAGTTAGCCGATGACTGTAGGCCTAATTGTTGCATCTACTGCTCATATGCCAGAGTCGATAAATCAGTGCAGCAGGGCGTTGCTTTCTAGCGTTTCTGCTTCAGGGTCTTGCTGCACTTTCACACTCATCTTGTGGCCCAGTAGCTCCATTGGCCAACATAAAACTGAATGAAGTTTCTTCCTCTTCTGCCTCACTGCAGATTGGATGCGCTCTTCCTCTTCTTAGAGAATGAGATAAGATAATGCAACGGATGGGTCTGAATAAAATGCATGCTTGCGTACACATCAGTGACGAAATTATAAAGCGCCTCGTGCATCTCATAACACTTTTATTTTTGACGTTGCTATATTTGACTTGAGAGAGGAGTGGAGGACTTCTTGGGGTCGTCTTGTTCTCTTTGAAGTCAGTCTCGCTAGCCTCTTATGAATTAGGAATCAGTAACTGGCTTGAGTAATAAGATCCTTCTCATTTTCTTCTCTCTCACTCACGTCTCTAAATCCTGACCTGCTGTTTGTTCCTTATGTGGAGCAACAGGAATGATTGAGCGTCAGACACATTGATGATACCAAAAAGGCTAGAGCCATCTGCTCTCAAGCCAAAATTAGCGAGGCGGAGGCCCTGATACACTGAGAGCTTTAGCTGTAATATTGGCTACAAGTCACTATTAAACTACAATTGTTATTTGTTTCATCTTAAAATTACCAGCGGATGTGATTTAAAACGGTCCCTAAATGTATCCTGATTAAGTTTAGACTTAAAAAGCCCTTTGCACATTCTCTTTTTGTACAAAAGTGACAGCATAGGTTCAGTAAACCATTTTAGTTATTTATAATATTGCAAGATCATGCATGGTAAGTCAGTCTTGGAACATTGTTTTTCCTACACCTGCTGTAGTTAATGATGCACTTGATTTAGGATAAGTTTAACAGGATAAGTGGAATAGCTAACAAGCTCAGGTTGGATTCGCAACTCTGTGTTTGTGTCCACGAAACTCAAAACTGTTTCCCGTTCCCGATCCGAGTGAAGTCAGATAGGTGGCGTTTGCTGATGGTTGTCTAGGGGACCTTTATTTATTGTGTTCATGGTTGTTGTTGAAGACAGGAGACGGGCAGATGTTATCTCATCAGTGAATTGCTTGTTTCTTTGTCTTGGTCTTTCTCAATGCATAACAGATAACAATAGGAGATTGATGTGTGTGTATAGTTAAATATCATGTTATACATTCTGTGTTTAGCCAGCAAGGCTATATTTCTGCAGTAATATCAGATTTAGGGACAATAGGCAATGTGTGCCACAGAGAAAACCCAAACATACATTGTTACAAGGAGGTCTGTAATGACCGGAGAAAGCTAGTGTTCCCATTAATTTTAAATGCTTGTTGCTTGGCTGGGGCCCAATTGGAAATATTTGATTTGAAATCTGCCATCCTTGCTGTTGGCATCACAGAACTTTTATTCTTTTATATTATACTGCAGCAAAATACACTTTTTAAAAATATATTCGCAGAATACATGAAAAGCTTGAATGGCTGTAACATGTTTTAGCCAGGTTATGTTGTTTAGAATGACCAGCAGGGGCTGGATGACTGGCCATGCCTTGAGCTCTTGGCGTGAGTTTCCAGATGTTTTAAAGGACTGTCATAGTGCCTTGAAGGTAGGGGTGTGAAACTACGATGGTCTCACGGTTCGGTTCGATTAAGATTAGCATGTCATAGATTCGGTTCCATACAATATCTCGATGCATCACGATGCATTGACGATGTACTGCATGCTCAATTTTTAATTTGAATTCACATTCATATAATTTTGTTAATAAACACAAACAGTCAGACATACGAACTGAAACTTTAATTTTACATTCTCAATGACAACTCACTTCTTGAACAAATGTATAAACATGAAATTATAATTTATAAACCAAAATAGCATTTAGAGGAGCACTGTCGGATTGCTCTCTTCTGACATCCATTATCAGCTTGTGATGATGTCTCAGGCCAAGACATTGCGGTTTGACTTTCGGACAGTGGCTCGCTGTAGTGCTGCGATGGAAGAATGTTGATATTCGGCGGATTTTGGCCAAAAGCCAGGAGAGCGCGGCCACTTTAAGCGCGCGCTGCGATGCCAGATTCACTGTACGCGCGAAGCATTGAACATGAGGGAACGTTCCGAACTGAGCTGCAGCGATCATGTTCGACGCATTATCTGTCACAAGCGCTACATCTTTATCTGATACCTGCCCTTCCTCGACAACCTGAGACAGTAGCTCTGTTCATAAAAGTCGAAATGTGCCCAGATGTCGGCTTTTAAAGCAGTTGGAGCATTTTTAATTACTCGCACTCGAGATCCGCCTCCCTCAGTCATTGTATTCTACTGCGACAAAGCACGTTAGTATATTATAACCGGTTATGGTCTATTACTGAACCGATACCGAATCGTTCTCGTCTGCAGCGCGATGCATCGTAGAAACGAGTAATTTTGACACCCCTACTTAAAGGCTGACGTTCAATGCAGTAAATAACATCTGCTCACCTTAATTAGATTTATTTAGGTTTAGATTTCTGCTACAGATAGGCTAAATATGAATTCAACACTGGAAAACGAACTGCATGCAACAACTACTTGCTAAATAATAACTATTTTTAGTCTACCCCTTTCCATTCCTCTAGAGCCCACAGCAGTGAAAATGATTCTCATTTTAGAATACTATGTGGGATGATTTTCTTCTTTCCCCCTCATCTCTTCAGAATAAGCACACTGTGAAAGAACATGCTGGCAGTCCGTGTTAAACCCAAATATGAAGAGAACTGAGAGAACATCGCACTCTCTTTCTGTTTGTGCTTAGTCAGAAGAACACCATCTGGCACATAAATAGAAGCCTTTTATCCAAGGACCTCGAGACAACGATTGCCGCACGTCACTGCCCGTGGAATAGGGAAATTTCCAGAGTGGGCTCGCAGGAACAGGTTCATACTGGTGGAAGAACACTCGGAGAGAGCGACTGCTTCAATTAAAGTCCAAAGGACTGTGTCTGAATACGAGCCCTTCAACTGGCCAGTCTGTGCTTTTGATATGGTTTCCTTTCATGATATACATTGGCATTCTAGTTGACCCTGTTATTGCAATCTTATTTCCACATTAGATTGTAATGCCAAAACTGATTGGTCATAAGGGTAGTCCTTCAACATCCATGAGAACATAGGCCTAGATATGTTGAGACCATCATCTTATCTGTTATTATTATTATTATTATTATAATTATTATATTATATATTATTAATATTAACAAATGAAATATGCAACTTACTAATTACTACAAGTTTGGAATTATTCACGGTCTCTTATGCTCATAGAGGCTGCATTTATTTGACTAAATAAATAGTCATAACAGAAATATTATTACATTTTAAAATAAGCTGAATTTTCAGCATCATTATGCTAGTCTTGAGGGTCACATGATTGTTCAAAAATTAGAATATGCTGATTTGGGTATTTATTTATTTATAAACATTATCTCAGTAAATTATAATTGTATAATTGTGATGCCTAATTTAATGTGTAGCATTTTACAACAATTTTTCCGCCTTTTATTTTTAACTGAATGGTGTCATTATACTGGATATTGACCATTTTTTTAATCAATTTATCATCAGTTTTTAAAATCCATGCATCTCTGTCCTCCACCGTTTTCCGTCCCACAAGTTAAATATTTTGAAGCGAATGAGAATCTGTTTTTGGTCCCATGTTTTTATTATTCTAGCACGTCTGTGAGGTTGTGTTCATTGCAACCGCATTTTTTGGGGGGGTTCTGCAATTACAAGCACAACTTTCACTGTGTGTTTAAGAATCTTGTCTATAGCAAAGGGCATGAGAACAACACATCACGTAGGCTGATATTGACATTTCTGCATCCTCCAGTACAGCTGAAACCTCCCGAGGTGCTCGTCTCAGAAAGCTTTTGTTAATAGCGGGACGTGGTATCGAATGGCTTTTCTAAAAAAGAATCTGAATTGGCCCATGGGGTAGCTGACCGCCCCCTAACCCTTTGCAGCTGAGCTCTCTTCATAGTTGGATTGCTTTTATACATTCACAGAACAAGCGCAGAGACATTTATTTAACAGAATGAACTGTTGTTTATGCTTTTGATATGTAATGAAATCGTGGCAGGTTTGTGTATTGGTCATGAACTTTAAGTAGGCAGAGAGCAAGTAAGCTACTTTTACGATGAGTTAGACTACTATACTACTCTGTAAATTTCCATTAAAATCCTTTAGACAGACTTGTGTTTACCGATACTGACAGACCCTTCAAAGCGGCTAACCTCTGTTCTTCAGAGCGGAAAAATCCACATCAAAGTTCAGATGCTTTGCACTGCTTGAGTGCTTTTCAACACTTCATTGTAGGAAAGGTCAAACTCCTTGCCAAGCCCAGTGATATATTGGCCTTGTAGGAATACAATCCTATTATTTTGTGACTGAGGGATACGAAGAAAAAAGGAAGGGCTGAATTTCAAGAAATGGTAATCAAATCTGTCAGGTACGTTACGCGTTGGATGCCGACCACTTGAGAGCACAAGTCCCACAATGTGATCCGTCACCCGAGCAGGAAGCAAATTACCCATCACACCTTCCAGTGTTCTTTGCCACACGATTGCTAGTGTCGGCCATTTAAATTATGGATATTCTCCATATACCTTCTGTTAAGCCGATGTGTTAAATTAAGACCTTTAGGTGGAAGAGGATTCACAAGAGCCCATACTTTGACTTTAGCCTGGAGCTAATCCGTCTGATTTACTATGCCAGTGAAGGGGCGCCGCAAACGCTCTTTCTCCGGTTAAGTGCCCTGAGATGATCCTCGATATCTGTTGCACCAAGCTCTCTCATTTCTGGTGCCGTCATTAGTCAAAGCGGGCCGCCGTGTTGTATCACGTTACCCATGCTACCCGCCATACCCCAAACCCCGTCTGGTCTGACTGTAAAGTGTAGTTGCTATGGGAGTCACTTAATAGCTTGGAAAGCTTGTGAATGTGCCAAGATGAAAACAGTCTATGAAGTCGTAAATTACGCTCACAGTAAGAAAGCAAGCCCGTAGATCCGTGTGTCACCGCAAAAGTATTAGGCTCTTAACAATTGAAGGATATGCAAAAGATCAGTTGCCTTAAGTTACTAAGATCTTTGTTTTTTTTAATGTTGCAGTGGTGCTTGACGACAGCAAATATTAGTTTTCGAGGCTTTTATTTTTATTTTATTTGATTTATTTTCTTTTATTTCTTAATATTTGGAATATATTGCTGGTCACTGTTGGTCAGTCAGTTCTGAGAGAAAAAAGGTCAAATTTGATATCAAATTGATATAAACTGTGATACGAGTTGTGACTTTTTGTTTGTAGCCATAATTGCCAGATAAACACTTGAAATTTAATTCTGACACAAAGTCAGAATTATAAGATATAAACTTACAGTTGTGAGGGGAAAAACACTCACTTACATTTTTTTAATGATATAGAAATAATCTATATGTGACCCTGGAGCACAAAACCTTAAGTCTTAAGTCGCTGGGTATGGGTCAAAATTATTGATTTTTCTTTTTTGCTAAAACAATCTTTAGGATAGTAAGTAAACATCATGTTCTGTGAAGGTATTTAGTCAATTTCTTACCGAAAATATATTAAAACTTCATTTTTGATTCGTAATATGCAGCGATAAGATCTTCATTTGGACAACTTTAAAGGTGATTTTCTCAGCATTTAGATTTTTCTGTACCCTCAGATTCCAGATTCATAGAGTTGTATCTCGGTCAAATATTGCCCGATCCATCCAAATCATACACCAAAGGGAAGCTTATTTATTCAGCTTTCAGATCATGTATGAATCTTAATTTCAGAAAATTTAACTCTTACGACTGGTTTTGTTGTCCAGGGTCACATTTATAGATAAAAAATTCAGCAACACACATTTATATTATGTTCTTGCATTTGACAGACTCTTAGTTAAAATGGATTTACATTGCATCAAGTTTTGTAAAACTGTAAAACTAATAAACTAATAATAAGTTCTGTAGCTCAGCCTTATGCTGCAGCACTCGAGGCAGGTGCTACCTAGGACTTGTGAATCTCTTTACGCACATCTTTCCACAGAACAAATTTAATGATTCTCCAGAGACGTTCAGGACCTCACGCTGACGTTGCTGCTGCCCTGTAATGAAAAGCTCAGGGGGTGAGGAAAAAAAAATCACATTTCTTTCTTTATTTCTTTTTTTTTTCCTCAGGAGAGCTATTGAAAACTCGTTGCTCCTTTCTGCAATTTAATTTTTTTTTGACCCTCAAGTGACTCCATTACAAGTATGTTACATTTTTCTGCTGTTTTTGTATGTTTCTGTTATTTGTCGTCTGGATGAAAAGTTTTTTCTTATTCCCCACTTTCCTGTTGGCAAAGAACGAACCCATTTATACAGTTGTTCTGACGTCCCTGGTGATAAATGTCCTTGTTCCGTACTGTGATTATATAAGATTATATGCACATGTGCAACCTTTTGTCCTGAAGTAAACTCCAGACTATCATATCTCATGAAATTTCCGAGTGTCCTTGTTTATCGTCTCAGAGCTCAGCGTGATGATAGGAACTTTCTGAACCGTTGTTTGCAGCTCTACCCTGTAGAGACTTCTGCGTTTCAAGTCTAGGAGATCTATGCTAACAGCACTTATTAATGTAGGCCTCAACTCAAGTAAATAGAAGCATTGCAAAATGCTGCTTTTGAATGCCCTGCTGCCCAGTTCCGCCATTATACCAGTGCAATGACCAACTTGTACCACAGCAGTCTAAATAAACAAAAGCCCTGGCTTTCATCATTGTAACAGCAGTCTAAAAGATGGGGTCTATTATTTTGGCTCCGCACTTCAGCAGGATGGGAACCGGCGATGTAAGCAGTCACTTTACATTCATTATTCAGTTTTTGTTTGCTTCTAAATCAGCATACATCCATAATGTATAGAGCAGTAAGAAAACACAGACAGTAGATGAGGAAATGATTGAACTTGAGTGTTTGGTATATCTTTTGGTTATATTCTGGATTTTTATTGTGATGTGTATTAATGTGGAAGGAAAATCTGCTATTGTGCCATACTGTCAATCATTGATCATTCGTCAGCTTTGTGTCAAACCTTAGAGCTGCCTTACTGTCTAAACTACCATTCAGCAGGGACATAAACCGTATATACACACTTAAGTATGTTGTGTAATGTTTACATTCTAATATTACAAGGATGGTAATGTCATCTTGGCAGGTGACACAATGGGCTTCTGAAGAAAGCTACAGTCTAATGATTATCCTTGAATAACTGTTCAGTTCATTAGAAAAGGGATTTAGCATTTCAAAGAATGGCCGATGAAGTCACCAGCACCCTGCACCACGGCTGTGTTTGTGTTCTTAGCGGAAGCTCTCAACATAGAGCTGGACTGTGAACACTTGGACATCCGTTCGCACAAAATATGAGCATTTTCTCTTAATCATCAGCTCTCAGCAGTGGCACTGAAATGTACCGTTATCTTGATGTGAGCGCCTCTCTTTCTCCAGCTCTTTCTGTCTTTCTTACATAAGTGATCTTTTTTCATGGAAGTGCTGCTCATGTGGCCTGAATCTCTCCTCCGGTAACATACAGCCTTTGTGTCATTCTCAGAAATGGAGCTTTTTGCCTCCTGTTTAATACATAAATCCATTCATATTACCTTTGAAAGATTAAAGTACCTCACTCTCTTTTGGCGAAATGTTCAGCATCGTTTAAAAAGAGGACAAAATAGCACCAAATGCTTTGTTTCAGCACATGATTATCCAGGGCTTTTCATTTGGCTAATGACCTTTTCATGTTGAGGTTTTTTGTTTTTTTTTGACTGCTTTTCTTAGATATTAATAAAACCCAAGGAGTTTTCATTTGTTTGTTTTTTTTCTCTAAATTAACTCGCTGCCTTTACAGTGAACTTAGATGGTGTAGAAAGCGTCTAATAGGAATGAACGTAATGCAAAACCACAAATCCTTCAATGAACTCTGTGGAGTCAGTAAGTTTATTAGTACACATGCAATGTCTTAAAGGACTGTGTCTTGCCAGTTGCGACATGTGGCGCATTAGCAGGCTTTAACATTTATATTTATGCATTTGGCTGATGCTTTTATCCAAAGTGACTTGCGCTGCACTCTGTGTATACTTGTCATTGTTTATGCATTTTCTGGGAATTGAACCCATGACCTAGGCACCGCTAATCCCATGCTTTAGCTATAGAAATACATCAACTAAACCATCTTCAGTCATTGAGTTCTGCTGCATAACTAATCTTGTTAGGTTGCTTGTTTATAGAAAACTGTGCATCATATTTGGTTTACTGCCATGAAGATTTGAAAGTTACAGGTTTAGTTGAAGACCGCACATTTTCAATCCTGGCCAAGCATTTGCATTTGTATTTGCATTCACATTTCTGGCCTTAAAATAAATGAGCAGGCTGAAATTTTTCATGTATGTATTTGACACTTTTACACAAAGTGAGTTAAATTGCGTTTAAGGTACACATTTGTTTTTTTTCAGTCCCCTGGGAATTAAACCCATGACCTTGACGTCATGCTGTACTGTTTGAGCTGCATTAAGGCTTTAAGTGTATTAGTTTGTATTGTTACATCGGCAAAATGAACAGACCCACTAAAGACTGATAATAGTACTCAAATATTTGACTTTCTCAACCCCCTAGATAAAGTTTCGCGTCATCCAGTTCCATGGGAAAGGTATGAAGTCATACAGTCATACAACTTTTTAAACCACATCTCTGAAACATTTCACAAAGGAGTTCACAGGATATGTGAACCACCGAATTCTTAGAGGATGACCTCCTGTTTTCAAAATTGGACCATCATAAAACATCTATCAGCAATTTGTGTGCTTTACAAGGTTGAAGTTTTTAAGTCTTGGCACATTTTAGTTGTTGAAGGCCAACAGTTGATAATCAACGAGCTAAACCTGCAACCATGACGCTGATGCTCGTCACAAAGGTGAGGTTAATGAACTCAAGAACATGCCAGAGTAATTGTCCCTCAGGTACTTCCGATCTGTTGTATATTTTAGGAGCAGAAAAGCACAAAGAGCTCTTTGTCAGGGCCAGTGGTGGCAGTGTGTGAGTATGTGTCCTTGGCATGTTTCATTATCTTGAGCATGAGACGCAGTAATCACCTTCTAAACCACCACTACTAAAAGCCTACACGCACACATGCACGTTTTGCCAACAGCAAGAATCGTTCCAGCCTCTAAACAATTAACAATTAAGAGAGAGATGTGCAAAAAACCCCAAAGGGAAACAGTCTAGCATTGTGCTGCACTGGCCATGGGATCAGTTGAGACTGGCCACGTGTAAAGCTGGTATAAAAGTCCACTTCCTCTTTGCTGGTCCCTTCCCTTTCGCCTCTGTTGCTTTCTGTCTCTCTACACTTTCAAGTGTGTCATGCTGAAAAAAAAGAAGGATGGAGAGATCTCTGAGCACTCAGTTAAGAAGGTAAGAGGGGAGAAAGTGACAGGGTGGTCTTCGAGCTTTCCTAGGGGCTGAAAGCATAACCGTCTGGAATGAAATGAGTCCAGAGCCATATGTGTGCTCAGCGTGTCTTCTGCCGTGGAGAGCGAGAGGGGGTCCAACGCAGTCTCTTTCCAGCGCCATTGACCCCTGTTAGACTGGATCTGTCAGCCCGGTGCAAATGCAGATTGAGGGTGTTTTCACAAGTGGCTCATTTGGAGTGTTTGTCTATTTCAGAACTTGGTGCTTTTTTTCTCCCCGAGTTTGGTTCTTTAAGTCAAATGTGAGCTTGGCAATTGTGCTTGTATCCACACCAAAATAATCGGTCCGAAATCACCTGGACATTTCAGCCAATTGAAAAGGAACTTTGAACTGGTTTGGTTGTCGAACCCAATGGATAAAAACTGATTTATTTGTCCAATCCAAGTATCTTGGTCAAACCTGTATTCTGATTAGGAAAAAAAAATGTTTTTTAAAATGTGTTTGATTTTAAATTTGGTTTGATTACAAATAGGGCTGTAACGATACACCAAACCCACGATTCGGTTCGTATCACAATTTTGTTTCGTGGGGGGTGGGAGAAAAAAACGATTTTTAAAACAATTTGCGCCCGGCTTGGCCAGATAACGGGGCTCGAGCACACTGAGTAAATACTTGAACCCCTCGTTATGGACAACCGAAAATGGTCGCATATCTATGGCGGCAAATCTATGCCAGTAATACGCAAGCACACCACTGATGCTGGCGCGCACTGTAAATCACATACGCCAGAGGAAAACAGATCTACATGCAAAGAAACGGGAGCCGCCAACTCATTTCAAAACCGCGCGCGTGTGATATGTCATCTGCGCGCAATTCAAGGTATTCACGGGGTGTGTCGCGATGCACCCTTATCACACCGCGACACAGGATCGTGGATCTGAGTGTCGCGATTTTGGTTTCATATCGTGTATCGTTGCAGCCCTAATTACAAACCGTTCTCCCGTGACTTTGCCAATCAGGATCTATTACTTGTCCGCTGTTAGTTTCTCCGTAAGTTAGCTTGCTAGAGCACTATTTTGCGCAGTGTAAACACGTCATGTCATATATGTAAACGTTTGTGTTACCACGGCAACAACTGAGCTTTTGACTTGAATCCGTTACCAGCCCCGTAGTGGAAAACTAAACCATAACTGTACTGGCCGGCTCGGATCGGCCTGATTGTGGAAAAGCGGATAAGCTACTTTGTATTAGCCTGGCTTCCGCG
Organism: Enteromius paludinosus; assembly: GCA_032361165.1. Classification (NCBI taxonomy): domain Eukaryota; kingdom Metazoa; phylum Chordata; class Actinopteri; order Cypriniformes; family Cyprinidae; genus Enteromius; species Enteromius paludinosus. The sequence goes on from JAUMHQ010000051.1 coordinate 2,037,767, forward strand.
ACTTTAAAGCTCATAGGAGCTTAGTCTGGCCAAGCTACCTTACTACACGCCTTCTGGGAGGCGGGCTTAACCTGCGTCCATCAGATGCCTCTGTATACTACTGGACGAATCTACAACCAATCAGACCACTCATTCCGACCGCTCATTTCTCATTGGTTCACGTTTTTCACGTTTTTTTTGGGAACAGAAATGCTCTAAAAAGGCAGCTTTGCCAGACTGACTTTGCTCGCGAAATAGAATGTAGCGTCACAGGAAGTATGGGTGGGCCCAGGCTAACGGCGGTTTCACACTGTACGAGTCAGCAGAGCAGGAGCGGCGCGCGCTGTTTGTGCTTTCACACTGGCAGTGTTTGCCTCGCGCAGCTGAATTGCGGCTTGTACTGCAGTAAGCTATAGACAAGCATCTTATTCATCTTAAGCATCTTACAAGCGTCGTATTTTCCAGCAATCTTCTCCAAACACTGTGTGCTTTAATTTATGTCATTGCCAGCATACTTTGTTATGCGACTGCCTTATTATAGTTTACACAATAAACTTGAGCAAAGTTTTCAATATGTGTAACGTTATATGAAAAAATGGCAGAGCCTGTCAGGAAAAAGGATGTCTGACCCTTCTCACATTTTGTATAAGAAATATTATATTTTGCCATGCAAATGCTTTGAGATCCAAGACAGAATTAGGAAAGATTTCCAACAAAATAGTGTATTTAGATTGAATAATTAAATTGAACTAAAATTGAATTAAACTAATCTTAAAGCTAACAAATGCCTCTAGTTTTACTCATTTAACAGACCTTTGAAGTTTTGAGCATTTTACTTTGTCTCATGATGAGCGTAAAACACGAAATACATCAATTACGCGATTTTGTGGTAAAATCTTCGTTAATCGTTAAGTTAATCGGGTCAGTTTAGATCAAGGACAACGCACTGTCACTTTAATTCAGCTTCTGCTGCGCCGAAACTATCGCGGCACTGACGCTCATGCTCTGCTCCTGCTACACGCTGATGCGCTGCTCCTGCGTGCTGTGTGAAAGCACTCATCCGTTAACATGGGCGCCGAAAAAAATATGCGCTGCTTACACCCTGCTGATGCGTGCAGTGTGAAACCGGCGTAACACTGTATGCTTATCACCCCAAAGCCAGTATTAGTTTCCCTTCACCGTTTATAGGATTGCAGCCTACATGCTACAGCTAATGCTGTGAGATTTTATGCTTGTTTTTATCTTTAAACATAAAATGACCTGATCCGGTTTAATCAAGGCATGAGGCTGTTCTGACTTGTCCTATTTTCAGCATCAGTTTTTCATCTTGAATCATAATTCTGTCTATTCATTGTATGGATTTGAAATATAGAGTTGGTTTCTGTTTTATACCCAACTTTTGAGTCAATACCCAGCCCAAATTTTGATACTGTTTTACCCAATATTTATGTGTGTGAGCTTTGAGCATGCTCTTGGCTTTGTTGGTATGAGTTGAGTCTACTATCTTTTGTAGTGTATTCCAAATCAAACCCTTACGATTCGAACCATATTTTTAGATGCTGAAAACTATAATTATTTATTAAAAATTTTCAGGGGCTACATTTTAAGCTTTCTGTTATCCGATTGGTGTCATGTTTTTTCCTCCAAGTATGTGATTTGTAAAAGTGCGTTTCCTGTACAATAAAAACCTTCCCAGTATAGTCCTTTGGCCCATGGTGCCAAGTGATAAGAGACTAAACAGGTGGCAAATTGAGGTTCACAGAGTCTGCTGGTGTTTGTTTCTCTGCAGCATTATTGTCGCAAAACCCCTGCGAGTAACAGTTACGCAACTGCTTTCAGACACTGGTGTGTTTGTGTGAACAGGGCCGTATACTTGTCTGCATCACTGTGTGTTTTACTCGCGGTCTAAAAGCCATCCATCCTGGAAACAGCACCTCCTGTAGCTCCAACCTAAAGCCTGAAGATTAATCACTGCGATCACTCAGTGGTTGATTGAACACTGATATGACAAGGGGTTATGCAATAGTCGTGCTTTTAAAAATCTCTTGATGGAGCGGAGGGATTTGAGGCTCGCTGTTGACTCAGATGATAACGTCAGCAGGGGATGACTGCACCGCACCGCAATCCTCTCGCGGTTCACGCAGCGCGTTCCTCTCTGCAGGCAACAGCTGCCAGGCCATTAATAGTAGCGCAGTTTACCGACACGTCTACGATGATTCTCTCAATGATTTCTGCTCCAGACTTTCATTGAGAGCAGATTAGTGGTGGCCGACTGCATTTCTAAAGAATACATGATGCTGAATTATCACAGACACACTGTGGGGTACAGGAAGTAATTACCTGGCAGCTCAAATTGTGTTAAAAATTAGGACCGAGTGAAGACTTACTCCAGATATTCGGCTAAAAATATGAATTGCAGCATTGTGATGGGACTGGTCATTGTTTACATACTAGTTTGTCACTTCCTGTGGTAACAGGCACACAGTTAAACATTATCTGACAGAGTATTAAAGCTCAGAAAAATGGAAAACAGTTCAAAGATCATTTGGGGTATGAAATCTAACCTCAGCAAGTGTTTGTGTATGTAAGACATAACAAGTGGTTGCATTAAAATGTGCATCAGTTTGTACAGGAAAAAAGAAGGCAGTACAGCCATTTCCAGCATTATAATAAGGGAAATGGTTCTTGTACACCAAATCAGCATATTAGAATGATTTCTGAAAAATCATGCCACACTGAAAAATGTAATGGCTTCTAGAAAATTCCGTTTTTCGGCACAGGAATAAATAATATTTTAGATTTTATCGAATCATACTACAGTTATTTTACATTGTACAAATACTTTACGATGTTACCGTTGCCTTGGTGAACAAACACTTTCTTTATTTCTCACAATAAGGTTTAGAACACTCGTCTTTTCTCTCTCTTCCTGACCTTCCACCCTTTTTCGTGACAGATCCAGTTTGCAGACCAGAAGCAGGAGTTCAACAAACGTCCGACCAAGATTGGCCGCAGGTCTTTGTCTCGCTCCATCTCACAGTCCTCTACAGACAGTTACAGCTCAGGTAAGCACCAACAACAGTCACATGCACAGTCCTGTTAAACCTCATTCTGGTGGTCTACATCATGTGTCGCCATACATGCATCAAGGGTCTAATGTCGAGTGTCAGGTGAGTCATGTGAACAAAAGCTTTCCTGTGTGGGTTCCCTGGCAGGCCTCTTTAAGAGGATTACAGTGATAAAGGAGAGTAGGTTGTAGGTAAGAAAAGTACAATCTACATTCTTGCAGGGCTCTCTTAGGACAGTGTTCAAGGAGAAACAGATGCACACATCTATTTGTTGTTTTTTTCTTTATTATTCCCTTCTTCAGCCGCCTCGTACACTGACAGCTCCGATGACGAAACCTCTCCCCGCGACAAACAGCAGAAGAACTCCAAGGGCAATGCAGACTTCTGCATCAAGAACATCAAACAGGCTGACTTCGGACGCAGGGAGATCGAGATTGCTGAGCAAGGTGGGAAGGGCCCCTTGTCTTTTAATGTGCCGACAAGCTATAACCGTTTACGAGCATGACAGCTGATGCAATGCCGTAATCTCTTTGAGGTGTCCTCTGGCCTGTCAACATATTAAGCCACTGGTATTTGTTTATGTGTGAAGTATGTTAGTGTGAGATCAAGCGAAGCATGTTTTGATGTTCTTCCTGTGCTGCTGAGGGGCCATATGTTCAGTGTGCGCTGTGAGGCAGCAGGGCGCCCCCCTTCAGCTCCTCATAACCACATGGCCAAATAGTGTGCACTTACACACAGCCCGTGTCTGTTTATCTGCTTTAAAACTGGCTGTTATATTTAAAGATGCGTTATATGACTCTGTTAGCAAAATGTAAATAATGAGTCTTGTAATAACCATCTTCCAAACCATGTTTTTGCCTTTAAAATTATTATGATAAGCTTATAGTAAATTTATAGTTGTCAGGACAGATTTCCAAACTGCATGCTTTCATAATTTGTTTGTGTGTGTTTATGTTACATCTGTAAATAAAGGACTAGTCCGGCTAATACCATATGCATTGGAACGAAAGGTTTTCACGATTGAAAGTGTCCCAATTAGCTGTCTTTTTTGGAACGGTGCCTGCCAATTTCCAAAGCGGTTAATAATTTTTGCCCATTTGCCTATATATAGGCTTGCCAAGTTATAGTTTCCACCATTATTTGATGTGATTAACAATTAATTCATATATATGTAATGTAACTCTCCAAGCATTATAAACCACAGCATAAAAGTTGCTTGCCTACTCTTAGGGCACATTTTTCGTGAGATTTATTAGTGACCTTCACACTGATAAGGCCTTTATTTCTAACCATGAGCCTCAAGCTATCATGTTCATCTGTGAAACACAACTTACATAGTTATCAAAAATGTTCATTTGCATGTAACTTGTGGTTTTATGCTTTATCCGCTAATAAAGTTGCACAGTGTTGCTTTAACCCGAGGATGTGCAAGCAAAACATTATATTTATTTTAACATTATGGGCATGTGTTAATGCTTTTTGTGTTTTTCTGTAATGTAGAGATGCCTGCTCTGATGGCTTTGAGGAAGAGAGCTCAGGGAGAGAAGCCATTGGCTGGAGCCAAAATTGTGGGTTGCACCCACATCACTGCACAGACTGCTGTGAGTTTCAGTACACACACACAAACACATTCATACACCTAATATTAACTTCATTTGTTCTTAAACAATGCTATGTGATGCTATATTTGTGAGGATGTTTTCAAGGCTTGTTTTTGAGACCTGACTGACATCTGTGTTTCAGTTATGCATCGTCAAGTGTCTGTTTGTGTGTGTGTGTTTGCAGGTGTTGATGGAGACCCTCTCTGCTCTGGGTGCTCAGTGCAGGTGGGCCGCCTGTAACATCTACTCCACTCAAAACGAAGTAGCTGCCGCTCTGGCCGAGGGAGGTAAATATTGTTCTTTTCTTTTCCATGTTTAATTTAGTATCTTTTCATATTTTTCCGTCCCGATGAACTCTTGCGTGTCGTCTCTGGCAGGTTTCTCAGTGTTTGCCTGGAAGGGTGAATCGGAGGATGATTTCTGGTGGTGTATCGATCGCTGTGTCAATGTGGAAGGCTGGCAGCCCAACATGGTATCTGAACTATATACAAATAGAGAAGTTCAATATTATGACTGCTCAATGTCTCAACAGCTTGTGTCTCATAGATTTTAGATGACGGCGGAGATTTGACTCACTGGATCTATAAGAAATATCCCAACATGTTCAAAAAGATCAAAGGCATCGTAGAGGAGAGCGTTACTGGAGTTCACAGGTAAATATGGTCATTTCTGAAATACTTTAGTTTGTTAAATGCTTTAAAGGAGTGTTTGACATTTTTGGCATTAGCTGTGGGTTAATTGTGTTTTCCTTTTAAAAGCTAATGTCTCCATCTAGTGGCAAGTAGTGGAACTGGCAAATGCGATTGAAATATAATGCTTTAGAAACTATTTGTTATAATAATCATAATAACCATTATGTATGTATGTGTAATCATTATATTTATGCATAAAATCGATGATCATATTGGACCAAAATCAGCATATTTGAATGGTTTCTGGAGGATTATATGACAGTCAAGATTTCAGCTTTGCATCGCTGAAATAAAATGCACTTTAAAATAAAATTTAAATAGAAATCAGTTATTTTAAATTATTAAAAATAATTTACAGTATTACTGTTTCAGTGGATTTTCATTAAAACATTGATTTATTTTTTGTTAAAAAAAAACAAAAAACCACATGACCCGCAGTGTGTATTTTATTTATACATATTAGCTTTTTTTCATATTTAGTGATTATCAACATTAATGCTGACATGTTTCTGTGTGTTTTTTGCTAAACCTCTCTCATATTTTATTTTCTAGGCTATACCAGCTGTCAAAGGCTGGCAAGTTGTGTGTTCCCGCGATGAATGTTAACGATTCAGTGACCAAGCAGAAGTTTGACAACCTTTACTGCTGCCGGGAGTCCATCTTGGATGGGTATGTCTCTTACAAAGTCACTCAGAATAGTTTTCCTAATTAATATGTTTAACATACTGTTTCCAGGTTTCAAAGACAGGGCTTAGACTAAACCAGGATTAGGCCATATTTCAATTAGAACATCTTTTTATGAATCTTTACAGATGTGCATCTTGAGACAAAACAAAGGCACTGACTTGTTTTAAGATCAGTCAGTGCAAGTGTCTTTCATTTCAGACTTACATTTTAGTCTAGGATTAGGCTAAGCCTTGTCTGTGAAACTAGGGGGGTGTGTGTAAAGTACATCTCCTTTTGGTTTGGCAAGAATTGTGTGGTTAGTATCAGCCTGTGGTTTTATTGAGCATGTTTGTGTTTTGTGTTCGAGTCTAAAGAGGACCACAGATGTGATGTTTGGAGGGAAGCAGGTGGTGGTGTGTGGATATGGAGAGGTGAGATCGTTATGTTGCCAGATAATAACTGTTTCCTACTGTATGAGAAACTCTAGAGAGCTGCATTTAGATCTTCAGAATGTTCCTGGCCTTATGTAATGGTACACTCATTATCGTTCGAAAGGACTGGGATCTGACTTATCCAGTCTTACCAAATCAGAAAAATAGTTTGTAGGATTGGAAAATGCATGGGGAAAAGTTACACAGTCTGATCAGCTAAACAGTTTTAGAATTTTGTCTATTTCTATTTCATCTGTCACTTTTGCTGACCACACCTCCACTGCACTGCTGCATACTGCATTAGATACCAAATACAGCCACTAGAGGACAGGAAACCCCTGGAAATAGCACCACATGTATTTCATTTAATTTCTGATAACATAGTCTAACAGGAATGTTTTCCAGGAAGAACAAAGGATCTTGATCTTACCCTGTTTATGTCAATCACACTGCGTGCTGCACACAGCATATATTTAATATAAGTACATTTAACATTCTTTGTTCTAAATCCTGTTGTGTGTGGTAAGGTTGGAAAAGGCTGCTGTGCTGCTCTCAAAGCAATGGGCTCCATCGTCTATGTCACTGAGATTGACCCCATCTGTGCCCTACAGGCCTGGTGAGTCGCAGCTGCTTTCACTGATTCAGCATTTCCTCAACAGCAGCGATGCCCTTTAGAAGCCGTTAAATTACACGTAACGTCATTCTAATGTGTTAATACATTGTGAACCAGCATTTCAGTGGTGAATGATTCTCCAGCACTGTGTCTTCAGCATTTTTGCACACCTGATTCAAATGATCGTAGTACTCAGTCCTAGCTCTTGTAAAACGTTTTACTCATTAGAAAAGTCAATTTTTTTCATTTGTCATCACACAGCATGGACGGCTTCAGGCTGGTAAAACTCAACGAAGTCATACGACAAGTCGACATTGTCATCACCTGCACAGGTATTTTCAGAATCTGGATTTATCCAAAAGAGAAAATAATTATTTACTTTTTGCATCCTTTTTGAGGCTTGAAAGCTCCTGTTTCTTTGTAATTGATGGGAAAAAAAATATTTTTACATTAAAAAAAATTAAAATATATATATATTTTTTTTATGTTTAAAGGCTTTTAGTCTGATAATTGTTATTATTATTGTTATTATTATTATTATATTATGTATTATTATTATATTATGTATATTTTTTTTTACAATTGTAAAAATAATCAAATATATTAGAAATAATATTTTTATTTATAAATATATTTTTAACATTGTTTTTGAATGAGGTTATGAAGAATTTAAATTATTATTATTATTATTATGTATTTAAAAAAATGTATGCAAGTCTTTTTTAACATTGTTTTTAAATGAGGTTATTATAAATCAGCTATCAGCTACTGTTTAACAGACACTACACTGCTGCAGAATAAAACAGTGTTATATAACTGAGCACAGTTTATTGCCTGCCTCATTCTGATTCTCGCTGCACTAAACAAATGCACTTGTCATTATCACAGTGATTCTACTAGTATAGATTGCTCTACCTCAAGTTAATTACATCTGAGACTTCAAGTAATTATGCCTGAGCTGCAGTCAGTCTTGAATTTCAATTAAATGTAGTTTGACAAAAGTTCTCATTATGAACCAATTTCCAGCCGTTCCTGTAAGATAAATTATGAACCGGACAATCAAGAATCAAACCTGAATTACAGTTTAGTCTGCAGGCAGCGGTGTTGCGCATGTGGATGAAATTACGTTCTGTAGTAATTGAATTTTGACCTCCTTGGATTTATTTTGTTGTTCTGTAGAAAGACAGGTTGAAATCGAGAGACTTGAGGATTACGAGTCATTTTAGATCAATTTCTTTCCAGAAGCTCCTTTTATTAGCTAAACAAAGAAGCTTTCAGTGTTTCTCGTCAGCATTCGTCTCAGTCTTGTTGTGTGTGGTGTTTATAGGCAATAAAAACGTGGTAGTAAGAGAGTACATGGACCGCATGAAGAACGGCTGTATTGTCTGCAACATGGGCCACTCCAACACTGAGATTGATGTGGTGAGGAAACTGCTCTAAAAATAGTTTATTGTCATACAAGTATGTAAAGAAGTGTCTGAAAGTTGACGGTCTTCCAACTTTTTAGGCCAGTCTGCGAACCCCTGAACTAACCTGGGAGCGGGTGAGGTCGCAGGTGGATCATGTGATCTGGCCAGATGGAAAAAGAATAGTGCTCCTGGCAGAGGTTAGAGAGATTGGACATTTTGCTTCAAGTCTATTAATTAAAATCAGTCCTAGCTGGATTTCACCATTTATTTATGAAAGGAAAAAAAATGACTTGACAGAATTTTTATGGGAAATTTGTTATCCATGCCTTTTCTAATTTGTGCATGTCTCTTTATCAGACTAATCTGTTGATAACTGTAGGTCGTACTGCACCTCTGTGTTTTATATATATATAAAATGACAATTACATTGCATTGTTATTTTAATATAATTGATAAACTGTTATAGTTCTATAGATTTAAAGTTATCAGTTTTATAGTTATTAGTTATTTTAATATTTAATTTGGTTGTAGATATTCATGTACTTCAACTTAAACTGTAAGAGAAATAAGAAATAAAGCCATGGCAAGTAATTTATTCTATTTTAGTTTTACTTTGGTAATGCAATGTTTATGGTTTTAGTTTTAATTAAAAAAAAGTTTTACTCTGTTAAATTGCTTTAAATGTCTTAATAGATGTATTCATGCTTGTAAATGGACGTGTGTAAATGGAAAGTGTCTGGGATGTTTATTTATTTAACTAGTTGGGCATTGCACAGGCATTATGATGGAGGAAAAAAGAAGTTAAGTTTAATGTCACTGAAAACAGTTTGTTAGAAATGTCTCATCCAATCCATATGCTGTATATATTTCCAGGGTCGCCTCCTAAACCTCAGCTGCTCCACTGTTCCTACCTTTGTGCTGTCCATCACTGCAACCACCCAGGTAAGACGAGAGTGAACGAGCGAAAAATGAACACAAATGACTTTATTAAATGTGTAATGTGCTTCTGTGTGCGTGCAAAGAGAATTTGACTTAGTTATTCCAATCAGAGACTCTCAGCCTGTGTGCTGTGTGAGAATGTGAACCTCAGGCACTTAAAGTGTTTGTGTGTGTGTGTGTGTCACACGGCCTTGCTGTTGTCATGGTGACTGATTTCTTGCTCCTTTTTCCCCAGGCGCTGGCTCTGATAGAGCTGTACAATGCTCCTGAAGGCCGCTACAAACAGGATGTCTACCTGCTGCCTAAAAAAATGGGTATGATGCATTGATATAATTACATGCACGTGCATTTAAAAAAACGCCATGTCTAAAAGATTGGATATGCTTGACCTGAAATGACCTGTTTGAGAGTTCTGTGCTGCTTATCTTCCACTGAGACAAGCGTCAAGTGCAATAAGCCCAGCATTTAAGTGAAATCCTCAATGTTGTTTCAATATTATGGCCGTCTCAGGGAGGAATGGTTATAATTGTTTTAGTCTGCTCCATGCACGGATGTTTTCACCCTGTTGAAAGATTCAGTGTTTTCTGCAGCACACATTGTAGAGAGTTTAGCCATGTAGGATCCTGCACAGACCCTGAGGAGCAGGAGACGGCTGAAAATAGGTCACGCTGTCACAAACGGCTGCCACTTCTCACTGCAGACTGCGCCGTTCTGTCACTTGTCCCTCCCCGATCTCTCATCCTCTTCAGTGCTCTTCAGCTTTTCCTAACAAACCTGCTGCTCATAATACATCAGAGATTGAATCTTTAAAGGTGCCATAGAATGGAAAACTGAATTGACCTTGGCATGGTTGAATAACAACAGTTCAGTACATGGACATAACATACTGTGAGTCTCAAACACCATCGTTTCCTA
>JAUMHQ010000051.1:2051698-2061854 GCA_032361165.1 Enteromius paludinosus
AAAGACGACTGAAAAACGGTCAAATTCCAACACAACACAGACTGTTTCGTAACAGTCTAGAGGCGTAATAGTTACGTCACCACACTTGCATATACCCGCCCATGCTTACCATTCAGAAGGGTCGATGAGCATACCTTCTATGTACATATCAGTGAACAATTTAAAATATTCTCTCAGTGCGTTCTATGGCAGCTTTAAGAGGAGGTGGAGATATGTGGGTAATTGTTTGTAGCACACATTTACCTTTGGTCTGTGAAATTTTGGAATCCATACGATTGAAAAAGTTCTGCAGCAGATTTTTCTCATTTTCAAGCTGAGCAATAGAAATCTGCTTGGTTTAAAAAGTGAGTGGTGCTTTATACTTCATTCTGCTACTGGAAAGACGATGCACCTATTTTTCCAACTAAATTAAGTTGGCCAATGACTTTTCTGACTTGGCACTGAACTTTGGTGCTAAATTGTTAACTCAATCAAAATATGACTTTTCTTGATGCACAATGTTAAAAATGTGCTTAAAAATGCTTAAATCTGCTTTTTCTGTAGATGAGTACGTGGCCAGCCTTCATCTCCCCACGTTTGATGCACATTTGACTGAGCTATCTGATGAACAGGCCAAATACCTCGGCCTGAACAAGAACGGACCCTTCAAGCCAAACTACTACAGGTCAGCAGCTGCGTGATAAACCCTAAAGATTGAAAAACTCCTGTCTATTTGAATTGCGTTCAGTAATCGCTTGCAATGTTTCATTTCTAGGTACTAGACCCATTCACAGGTGGGAAACGAAGACTAAAGAAATTACCAAGACTCCATAATTCATACAGACTAAAGTGAAACAGAGCTGTGTGTCACAGCCTGCATTTGGAAGGGAGGGAGAAGCCCTGATCTGATTGGTTGGGGGCGAAGGGCGTGGCTAATTATCGCTATGGCAGTGTTTATTTATTTTACGCTAGAATAACATAGCTAACCTTTTATGAGCTGCTACTGCCAGTGGTGCAACCTAGCGACGTTTTCACCATTTCATCTTTTCTTAGCTTCATGTGTTAGTTGTACGTAATCCATTTAGAGATCTTTTATTGTTTAATTATAAGTTCCGGTAAATACAAAAAAAACGATGTTCAATCATACCCGATGATTTAGTTATGGACATGCAACATTGTCCTGTTTTCTACATGCGATTTGTTTTTGTTTTTTTTCTTTTTAAAATACAGGGGGTGGGACAAAATTGCGGTCGGGAACGGGGCTTAAAAATGTTCTTTTAAGTTGATCACACTATTCAAAATTTTGTTGTTTATTTTTTAAAACTTGTATTCATTTTTACAGCAAATTTTAACGCTCTCGGTTCTAAATAAAAGCTGGTTATATTTAACTGGATTGTGAACGATTCGGGGGCGGGGCTTATCCCCTCCGTTCACTCAGACTGGAATCTCATTGGCTGAGGCATTAGCATTTCAAATTTCTCTTTCAAACGCTACACGCTACTTCCACACTCTCTCCATGAATGCCAGTATTGATGTTTGAGATCGAAATGCTCAAACTGTGCGCAATCTATCCACGTTATTGCTGAAACTCGTCAGGCTGTGTAATCACAGGGGTGTATATTAAGATATTTATAAAAAAAACAATTTTTTTTTTTTTTTTTACTTCTGCCATCAACTTTCGTTCCTATGAACTCATCCTCTGTCATTATAAAAAATAAGCAATTAAATGTTCTGAGATATTCTAGTGTAATATGAAATTTACTGAATCCCTTGTTTTATATACTGTGAAGTAGAGCCTATATCAATGAGATACCAAATGTACAGTTAATCCGGTACCGAGTTTCTTTCCAGGTCCTCTGCAGATTTAGTCTGAAACACAATGGGAGAGAAATGTATGTAAACTGAAGCCAAGACCAACTGTGTACTCATTTCAGAGGTTAGAAGGAAAGTTTTGCTGTTTGCAGGCCTGTAGAGCAAAAGCTGCCTTTGTGACTGGGATATTCAAATATAATAAAATTGGGACCTTTATTTTGCTACACCTCTGAAAATCTTTATGGCACATATTTATCTTCTCTTTGCCATCTGTGTTTGTCATAAAGGGAATCAAAATGAGCTTGTTTCAGGTTTCATGTGGCGTCTCTTTCCTTCGCTCAGGACCGTCTCACATGGATGTGTGTGTCGTGTAGGTGTTGATTAGCCAGTGGAAGGCTTGCAGCGCAAAATACTTTTCTTTGGTTGTCCTGCCCAAAGTATACTTCGTTGTGGTTTTTATTCTTTCAACAGTTGAATTGAAAGTAGGCTACTCTTTTGCTAGAATGCATAAACACAGGCATTCGGCATGTGCACTAGAAAGATTCATACATCTCTCCAAACGTTAAGTGAATAGGTTTGTTTTAATCACACAGTTGTTCTTGTTTCGGTCTCCTGTTTATTTTGTAAAATGTGAAACAGTGGCCCGGGGCGTTTCCTTCGGAAGCCTGTTTCAATCACGGAATTAACAAAATGAATTGTGACTTTTTGTCTCACATTTTTGGCTTTTAAATTTTTTCTTAATTGTGAGATAAAAACTCGCATCTCATCTTGCAATTCTGATTTACATCTCACAATTTTAACACAATTGCAAGGTAATTACGACTTTTTATTGTGCATTTTAAAATTGTTATCAATTTGAACCTCAGAATTAGTTTTTTGCTGATTTTGTCAGTACAATTTTGAGTTCTCTTACATTTTTTTCTTGCTCAGAATTGTACATTTCTACAGAATTCTTCGGAATCATAAATTCATCTCGCAATTGTGACTTTTCTCAAAATGCTAAGTTATTGATTACTGCTTTTTTTTCGCCCTCTAGATTGTGAGATGAAAGTTGCTATTCTGTTGGGTTTCAATCTTGTGGATAAATGAGTGCGGCCAAAAAAAAAAAAAAATAAAAAAAATAAAAATATATATATATATATATTTTTTTTTTTTTTCTCACAGCTCACACATATATAGTTTTAATTCAATATGATAATTGAAATGCATAGTTGTGAGTTAATGCTTGTGTGATTAGAAGAAAATCGCCCTGCGTTTCCACTATGCATGTGTTGACATTCTTGTCATGTACTTTACATGTACCCTAGCGTATGTGTAAAAACCGAAGTATACTTTGGGCTCTGTGCTCTCCATTATATGACAAATTATTTATTACATTACATTTCCAGCGACCCTTGTAGACTCTAGTCTGCTTATATCAATTTTACAAAACCCTAAAAGCATATAACAGTGTTAAATTTTCTCCCAAACATTTGAAGGCGGGCTCAAATGATAGTTCCTCTTACGTTGTTAGTATGTGCTGCTCTTGTAGTTTGTGTCCAGACAGTCTACGTTAGTATTAAAATGTAAACGTGTTGTTACCCCATGTCTCCTCTTTAACACTCCTGTCACGTCTTTATCTGCTTTACACACAATCTCTGTACTAAAGCACATCAGTCGGTGTACGTCTTGTTCAAATGTGTTCAACCCGTTGTCTTAATTTTATTTCCTTTTTATTTGCGAGGGTACATGTGTGTGCGTTATAATGTTTGAAGGGGCTCGTGGACACAAACAGTGCTGTGTGGCAGTAGACGGTGGTTCCAGGCCTGGGATTTATCCGGATGCTTTTATAACCACGTGGAGCGCATTGGGATCAACACCAGCACCTCTTACAGAGAATGAGCGATGAAGAAAGGAAGCTAAAACATCTGTATATTTATTGTTGTAAATCACTACAAATAAGAAAGTCTTTAATGATGAGTTGTCAACAATGTTTAAATATTGCAAGTGATGGTAGACGAGCAATAATCTGTAATCTTGAAGAACAAAAATAAAAATCACAAATATAAACACTTTTTTGCAGGCATCACCGACTGCGCTATAATTTTTCTGCATTGCATCAAATAAAGTTATTACTTTAGTAGTAAGTTTTGAAAGATTGTTTATAGATGTTTTTTTTTTTTTTTAAATACCACAAGTCATTTCAGATTATCAGATTTAAAAGCAATGCTAAAAGTAGAAGATGTGTTTTTATTTTATATTTTAATTTTTTGGGGGGGTTATTGGGCAGTTTAATATTTTTTTTTATTTTAGTACATCAAGTTAAACAAATGGGAAATGTCTTTATTCATTGATTTTTTTTTTTGTTTTTTTTTTTGTAGTGATTGAATGCTCAGCTTCTGCTGGTCTTTTCAGGCATCATTTACAGTCACTATTGTTTAGGAGGTTTTATGGGCATCCCAGTGCATTGATCAAATAACCTGTTATGATGCCTTTAGGAAAGTGTCTCAATTGTTAACTGCTAAAAAAAAAAAAAAGCAAGGTATTTTAATGCTATTCTTGGTGTGCTTAGTCCCTTTGTATATTCCTAGACACTGAGGTCATGGATCAGAGGTGTAATTGGACGGTGTAAACGATGGGTGTTTATTCTGGACACATGATGATTTGAGGGGTATGTATGTATGCAAAGAGCAGAACAGCTGCTGTGATCACTCACACCTTCAGGTTACAGTACAAACATGCACTCAAAATCTGAGAGGCACTGTGTTATCTTTACTCAGCCTGTCTGCAAGTTCAAGCCTTCTCTGATGTAAGGATAATAACTAGTAACTTGCCAAAAGTGTAATCAACTTTGCAGTTAAGTCTGTATTTGTCCATATTTCTGTCTGAGATCCTCTCAAAAACAAGATCAAATCTGTCCGGTTTCTTTTGGGCATCTTTCACACTTTCAGATTGAAATGTTCACTGAAGTGTCATTCCCACTTGGCCCGACTCATGTGTGACACCCCCACAACAAATCACCTTCTCCGCAATCAATAATTCCCTGTGTTCAGAGCATGGCCTGTTAAAAACATCACAATGTGGCTCTTTCTAGATCAGAAGAAAACTCACTCTGTTCTTTCTGTTCCTCAACTTGAATAATAGCACTTTGTCTGTCTCACAACAGCACTCACTGACTGGTTTGAAATATAATTTATGCCAATATGTTGTATTTCTTCATTATTGCATCAATTTTAATTTAATGTAATGTATAGCTGGAGCTGTAATTTTATGTAAATGAATATAAAGACAATGTTTTTATATGACATCAGTTAAGAATATTTGATAAAAACAAGCCCTGGAAAGCTGTAGCCTGGGCTACTGCAGTGATTTCATTGCACACTCCAGTCGCAGATAGGAAAAGATATACATTACAGTAGCATATTAAATATTCAGAATATAACAGTTCATTATTGCATGTTTTACAGCAATTAAGTTAGTATTAGAGAAACACGGGCAGTTCATATGCCACAGCACCTGCATGTTCGTGGTCAAGTGCGGTGTGGGCGTGGTTACGTCAAACCACCCTCATCTGCCACCAGCAGCCAATCAGAGCCGCGGGGACGGATATTATTCAGAACTTGGAGTCCAGCAGCGTCTGCTTCAGTGTGACACTGTATTTCCGTGCGCGAGCAGATCCTCAGCTTGACAGATGCAGCAGCAGACCGACGATATGGAGGTACCTTTACTTAATGATTCTAACAGTAACAGACAGAAGTCTCTGGCTCAAGAGAGAGATGGGTTCAGCCATCAGCAGAAGGATTCGGAGGTAACCCGAG
The DNA here is from genome assembly GCA_032361165.1 of Enteromius paludinosus. NCBI lineage: Eukaryota > Metazoa > Chordata > Actinopteri > Cypriniformes > Cyprinidae > Enteromius > Enteromius paludinosus. The sequence goes on from JAUMHQ010000051.1 coordinate 2,057,287, forward strand.
CACACTGACAGTTTGCAGGGGTAGAGGGGTGTGTGTGTAAGGTGGCTTGTTGCTGGGGGCTTTAAATGCCTCGAGTTGTTATTTTAGAAACATGCATGGCGCTAAAAATACCTCGTCTTTTGTAATTTGATCCAGTGTGACGTGCTGATGGTTTTATAGAGGATATAGACATGCGTTCCATGCGCATGCATTTGAAGGGTAAATATGAAGGAGGCATTTGTTTCTGTCTTGAATTCCCACTTCTTACACAGAGTAGGGATATATTGTATGCACACGCGCACATAAAATGCTGAGCATGTATGCATTCGGCTCATTTCATCTACATGTGTATTCCTCACACATTCCTGTGCGTTGTAATGCGTATTCAAAACCAGTTATTTGTTAAGCTTGATATATTATGCAATACATATTGTTATAATGGGGGTTAAGTGGGTCAATTATACACAGTCTGCTGCAGGTTTAGTTTTTTTCATTTAAATGTATTTACTGTAAAAGAAGCAGTAGTATCTATATGGATCTGAATTGATTTGTCAGTCTGCTGTTGAATTTTCAATTCATATTTATGAAGAAAGAAATCTATCTAATCCTTCTTATTTGTCTGCCTATGAATGAACTGAACTGGAGTGGTAAAGACTGCAGACTATAACGTACTCCTTGCTCTCTCCAACATATGAACTTTTTATTTATTCAGTCATTAAAAATAAAAGCAAGCAAATGCATATTTGATTCTGTTCTTGGCACAGTGCAGACCAGATTCTGTCTTAAAGGACAGCAACACATCCAGCCTAGTGAAGTTATGGTAATGAATTTCCCGAACCGTGATCGTTGAGCATATTGAATGGGTTTTTTTTGTTAGTTTTTTTTTAGAGGAATTAGAGCGTGTTTTCCTCCTGCAGCAGATATCTTTCTAGGACAGTGAGAGGGGTTTGAATGTACACAAAATGCCTCAAAATGTTGTGCATGGCTGGAGTTTATGACCGGGAGTGAAACTCAAAGAGTGATCTGTCATTAAACCAGAATATACTGAATGTGAAGCTCTGTGCTTGGTCTTTTGGTATATGCATTTTAATAAATGATTGCATCTGGCTGCATTAAATGAGCTAAGATTATTAAATGCTGAATATTGACTGGATCTTTTAGTTTTTGGTCCAATAGTTCAGTGTTGGCACAGGACACATTGTGCATGCCCTGTTTTGAGCTTTTGAGCTTGTTTCATAGCATAGAAAAGCATGCTACTCTTGTTCAGTTGTTACTTTGGTTGGGCTTAGAGCTGAACTTTGGACTTTAGATTTGATTTTAAATTTGATGTTGAATTTACTCTATATAATCTATGGAAAAATGATATGATACTCAGAAAATAATGCTTTTTATCATTTTAAACATGCTCATATTATGGTACCAGAGAATATATAGTTTAAAAGCACAAAATGAGCAAAAATATGCCAATTTGCTGATTTATATGATAAAAAAGTAAATTCTGATAGTTGGTAATGTAAATTAAGATCTGTATAATGGTGGATTATTTACATAAAACGCATATCAGTTGCACTCTGTATTGTCACATGTTTAAGATCATATCTAAAAGTTTTATAATCAACGTTCTGTACTCTTCTGACTAATATAACACAGTTCCTCAAAAGCCTGATGGATCTTATTTGATACTCACATTTTAAGATTTGGTCAATCAAGTAAATCAAGTTGCTTCGGTCAAGTAATGTATTCATCTTGAAACCATACTAAAAATGTAAAAAGTTATTTTTACATTTGCTTTATAAAAAATTTTGGTAAGGTTTTTAACAAATTGATGTCCTTAGAAATGTATAAGGTTCAAATTATTTAAGGGTTTATAAGCTTAAACTCCAGAATATATTACTAAATCATGTATAGCGCAAAGTTAGACATAAAAAGGAATAATGAGTCACTCATGGTTCATTTGACTCCACTCCTGAGTTGGCTTCTTCGGTGTATGATGTGTGTGTTAGTAATCAGTGTCATGATTCACGGCAGAAATGTGTATTCTGTTTACAGGACGTTGTTCTAGTTTATAAGTATCATGGTTTGCCTTTGCATGAGATGTTTTGACATTTGACCTGCCCTGTTTCTCTGAAGGCATCAGTGTCTGGTGCAGGTTTGGATCAGATGTGAGTGTTCTGCTTCTGGTAGATCAGAGTGGAAGCATAACCTTTAGGGAAGGTGTCGGAAAAGCTGTCAGAAGGAAAGCCCATCTTTCTCTCTCTCTCTCTTACTCCCACACAGCTCTCAGTTAGAGCTTCCCACCATGAGTATCAATGCCATCTGCTTCTGAGGACCAAAATAAGTGCTTCTGACTGTGCCACACATGTCTGTGAGTTAGGAGGGAGAGAGAGACTGAGAGAGGAGGGTAAATCGTTAGTTTAGTGTGCACATGTATACAAAAGATCTACATTAAAGTACGTGTGTTATCATGAGACTATGCATGTAGAAATTCTCACATTTATTACACAGTGTATTCTTTGCCAATAATCCATATAGACGGTTTCAATGACAACATAAACAAACGTTACTGTGCATGCATGCTTTTGTGGCTCTAACTTAACTTCCGATAGCCGTACAGATTGAATGAATAACAAGTTTTTTTTTTTTATATCGAAATATGTTCGCTGCATAAATCTGATGGATTTATTAAAAATGCAAAGTCATTCTCTGCCAGCAGGAGGTCCTTTAAGCACGAGAAACGAGAGGTTTGGTATGATGATTGAACTTATTTTAAGTTTCTTTGATAGTAGCTGCCAAACGAATGAGTATAAACTTCCCAAAGAGGTTAGAGAAACAATCACACAAAAGCGTAACATAGAGGCTAAATAAAACCACCCAGACCTTACCTAGTAAAGTTTATCCATCAAAACTCTCTGCTTGTATTGAGAACGTAGAGAGAGGTCAACAATCACTTTGAAAAAGTACAGAGTTCAAGATATGAGACTTGATTCCACCAATATCAAGAGCTCTTTCAGTATCACTGTCAAGAGCCGTGCATTAGGCCTATGGGTGGGAGGCAAAAGAGGCCATTACTCCATGTGAAAGCAAAAAGCATAATAGTGGGTGACCCATTTGTGATGGTTTTGAGGTCAGATTCCTCCATAATAGAGCTTTTGGGCAAAATTCAAAGTGATATGTGTGGGACTTGTCTGACACTGAACCCATCAAACATACAAAAACAAATAAATAACCGCTTGATGGTGCAAAATACAGGGAAGAAAGCTGCCTGCTAAAACAGCTTGAGGGCAAGAAACAGTGAGGCCAAATTAACTGAAACAAAGTGAATGTCCTGCAGAAGTGCTTCATCTTTAAATGAGTAAGCACTTGAGCAAGAGAACCTGGTCCTCAGGGGGAAGGAAGAAAGTTCATCTTCAACGTTATGCTTCTTACGTAATTTACTCTTCGACTGACAGCACAGAGCGTGTTCCCCAGATGTTAATTGGGCTGCAATTAAATCAAAATGCCTCGGAGGACCTGACACGTCTTCATTCCAGGCAGACTGTGAAAGAAAAGCCTGGAAATCCATGTTTGGCTCAAGGTTTAAGAGGCGGTTTAGGGACGTTAGCATACAGTAGATCGGCACTGATGTTTTGAAACCATTAACACTGCGATGGACTGTGAATTTAGGAGCTCTTGGAGAGAGTCGGCTAAAAGACATGTGGCTATTCTTAAGCATAAGTGCAGTCTTGGCCAATAGTCAGCAGTCATGTATGCAGGAAATAACCTTTTAGGTGGAGACACACTGGAAACCTGCAGGCTTTTTTCCTCTTAACATAACTCACTGTGGTTAGTGAACAAAGGTGCAAGAATTTATATATATAAAAAAAGAAAGAAATGATAATTGTTCAACATTAATTTAACCACATGTGGTGTAAAAAGCTCATGTACATAACTGGTAACAACTGATAGCATACTAAGAAACATGAAAAACCATCAAATCAGATGTTACAGGGAGGGGCAGTTTAAAGTTTTTTATTGTAAATTTTTCCAATAAAAAAATATTGTTTACCAATTAACTTTTTAACAGTAGTATTTCTACAATTCTCAGCCATTAACATAATTTTTTTTAAAAAGTAGATTATTTTATAGTTTTGACTGTAAATTATAAGATCCATTTTTGTTTTAACTTTGTAATTAAATTGTAAATATAATAGTATTTTACTTTACAATTACATGAACACAATTCTTTACATTTATTTTCATTTTTTTTAATGTACAGAAAATGTACTGTTAACCTGTTATTAGCATTTTTAGTATGCCCCATCTTTTTTTTTTGTTGTTTGCCCAAAGAAAAGAAAATAACAGCATCATATCATTTATCCATATTACAGTATGAACAAAATCCTAAAGATAAAAAGTGAAAATGCATGGACTTTTAAAAAATCCTAGCCTTTTAGAGCCATCTTTAAAGGTGCCATAGAATGCATTGAGAGAATATTTTAAATTGTTCTCTGATATGTACATAGAAGGTATGGAAAAAATTCCCAGAAACGGTTTTACAGGTCCATTTACAACCCTAGAATTTGACCCTAGAATGAAACAGTCTGTTTTTG
>JAUMHQ010000051.1:2061954-2081668 GCA_032361165.1 Enteromius paludinosus
AGCGTAACTATTACGCCTCTAGACTGTTACGAAACAGTCTGTGTTGTGTTGGAATTTGACTGTTTTTCAGTCGTCTTAAACACTTAAATTATATAAGAAGTAGGAAACGATGGTGTTTGAGACTCAAAGTATGTTATGTCCATGTACTGAACTGTTATAATTCAACCATGCCAAGGTCAATTCAGTTTTTTCAATAAGAATTAAACGAAAATCAAAGGAAAAGAAAAAGTCCAGTATGTACAACAATCTTTTAACGTTAAATAGTTTCTTTTTGTGTACTACAGACACTGCATACTGCATTTTCAAAAGGAATTTTTTCAAATTGTATTATTAAAAAAATGTAATGCAAAAGTGTTAATAATTACAAACTATCCATCTCTCGAGTTTGTAGCAAATATTGTCCTAAAAGCATGTGCAGATGCAAACTGTGTGCTATCATTTGAAATACATCGATTCTAATTTCTTATATTATTTTAGAATGTAATTGTGTGTTATAATGGTTACTTCTTTATCATTTCTGTGCACATGGGAGATACTCTGGTGATCGAAATGGTAGTTAATTGATGCTGACATATTTTCTCAACACTTTCCACGTAGTAGTAGTGTGACCTGTCTGAATTTCCATAATTACAAGGAAAGTCACGAGCTGCAGAAATAGTGGAAAGACCTGAAATGCGCTTGGCAAGCACTCCAGGATGTTAGACATCTGACACTTTCTGTTGTGGCAGTGCGCTTATTGTTTCCCTCTGATCCGTAGGGGTCCATGGAGTCCCCGAACCTGGAGTTTGAATATGGAGACACGGACAACTTCACTGCAGAGCTCTCAGGTGGGTCACACACACACACACACACACACACACACACACACACACACACACACACACACACACACATGTTGGGTTTACATGTTTTATGGGGACTCTCCATAGGCGTAATGATGTTTCTACACTACAGACTGTATGTGTTATTGTCCTACACTGACCCTACACCTAAACCTACCCCTTACAGGAAACTGTGTGCATTTTTAGACTTTCAAAACACTTGATTTATAAGCTTGTTTCCTCATGGGGACATAAGAAATGTCCCCACAAGGTCAAAATTTACTGGTATTTCTATCTTTGTGGGGACAATTGGTCCCCATAAGGTGATAAACACACACAGACACACACACAGACATCAAGGGACTAACAAACACAGAAAATTAGGTGAAAACAATGCAGATCTGTTCAACCATAGCTTTTTAAAATGAAATAAATATAAATACATTGATGTTTACTGATGTAATTTTTATGTTGCAACATGTTGATGTTTAATGAATCTATATTACTATAAAAAATGTGCTATATGTGCTTGTTTTTTTATTTAACTATATGTCTTTCTGTCTCTTTCACACAGAGCTGTACAGCTACACAGAAGAACCAGAGTTCAGTCTAAACAGAGATTACTTTGAGGAAGACTTCAAGAATCACGGTAATATAGGCTGTAGTGTTAGGTGTGATGCATTAGTCATTCATTTAATTAAATCACTTTACTTAATAAATAGAGTAAGGGATTTAATTACAATAACCTTTGCATCAAATAGAAATCCTATATAAAACAATAGATTTAACACCAAAATATCTGATGTCAAAATGTGTATTTTTACTATAACCTTCTCCTTTAAATTCTTTGGACAGTTTAAGAATTCTAGAAATTTGATATTATTTCTTTTTTAAATAATTAATATAGCAGTTTAATGTCTATCGCGGTTTGACGGATGTTATCACGTCTCTTCTGTCTGATGTTTATTTTATTATCAGCAGCTAAAACAAAACTCGCTAAACTGCGGGCTTCCATTGTTTTCATAACTACAGTACGTTGCTAAAGTTTCCCTTTGTCACAGATGCGGGAGTGAAAAGTCATTTAGGGGATTCACTCCCGCATTTAAATGCGGTTGTCACATTTACAGTGTGTACGTGGCCGTTATGTACTCTACAAACAATTGTTATGATCCTACACAGTTTTGCACCATTAATTTTAGACTTCTTTTTTTAAATAGAAAACAAGCGAACATATCTGTATTTGCAGCCACTTCCCCCAACGCACAAGCTTCTAGTGTTTAAGAGCTGTTGAGTTTTGTGCTGGAATTGCATTGTGTTTTAAGAGTGAGAAATTGCTTGGTATCCTGATGGTGTGGACGTGCTGGAACCGAGAGGCCGCTGATTAACTGATCGCTCTCGGGTATAACATTTCTACCTGTGTCTGAGAGAGAACAGAAATAAACCGTCAGCAAAGTTGTGCAGTTCTCTTTCTGTGAGATGTTTATGTAGTTACAGTGTGTGTTTGTGTGTGTACAGCCTCAGGCTTTACCTCAGCAGACCTCTCGCTCTCTCTGTGTGTTTGCCGTGGCGCTGCAGCCCTACAAAATGGAGAAAAGCCAAAAAGCTGGATCACCACGTTACGTTAGCTTCGGCATGTTTGTGTGTGTTGATTTTTAAGCAACTGCAAATCATCATGTTTACACTTCTGAAAGCTTGCTGCCATCCAAAGGGCTCTTATTTTTTGTTCATTTTCCCCTGGTGTCCGCTTATAATGTAACACTGCAATTTTCCACTGTATCTCAGACTCTCAGATTTGATGCTGATGCGCCTTTTAAAGGAACAGTTGACCAGAAAATAGTTTGCTTTAAAATTAGAACTTCAAATTAATTCACACCATCCAAGATGAGAAGATGAGTTTGTTCACATCATTTGCTCACCAACGGATCCTTTAAAGTAAATGGGTGCCGTCAGAATGAGAGTCCAAACAGCTGATAAAAACACCACTCCAGTCTTGTGAAAATCTGCATATTTGTATTAATTCATAATTAAGAAATTTAAACTTATACCTGTTTCCAAAATATTGCTTTCACTAGTGAACAAGTAAGTTAGTAGTGAAATATGCACACATCAAGCATTGTTTGCAAGCTAAAAAAAAATGTACAGTCTAAAACTGATCTAAATTTATATCTTGGTGGATTTTCATGTGAGGATGGAGTTCTAATTTAATTAATAGAGGAACATGAATTAACTATATGTACTCACTGTATGGTTAGAGTTAGGATGAGGGTTTGATTTAGGGATAGTTGCATGCAATCATATGTTTTATTTGTTTTAACTTCAGCAAGTTCATGTAACGTGTAACAAGGACACCTTTTTACAGACTGTCTTTGCTTTTGACAAGAAGCAATGGTTTAAAGTTAAAGTGCCTCGACGATGGATGTGTTTCTTAGAAACACACAGGTTTTTTCTTCAGAAGATGCTAATTTATGGGCGAGTTGTGTGGATTACTTTTGGATTATTGTGAGGTTTTGCACCCATTCACTGCAGAAGATCGAATGCTAAATCTGTTCTGATGAACACACAAACTTCTCTACATCTTGGATGGCCTGGGGTTGAGTACATTTACATTTTTTTTGATGAACTCTTCCTTGAAAGATGTGTGTATGAAATAAGAAATGTACACAAGCAAATGTTTCAAGATTTCAGATATCAGTTCAGATTTCAGATTCCTCATGATGTGACTTTAATAAAAGCATCAGTCCCATCAGAATGGCGGTGTCAAGCCTTCAGTGTCTTATGATTGACCTCGGTGATCTAATTTTACACATGCCTTCCACTGAAAAGACTTCACACACTATCGAAGCATATGGCAGATATTTTACCAATATTAATAGGGAGGTCTGTGCAGTCATTTGCATTCATAAGTCCTCAACTCATGCATGTGGTTGAGTAACATTCTTGACTGAACAAGAAGAGAGGTCAGTGAAGTGATCGAGTGTTTTATGTGTGCTGCCCCTTTCAAGGGTATTTGAGCAACACAAATCCTGACTAATCTTTCTCACGTGTGAGAAGCAAAACTGGAATGGGAAGTGAGAGAACGGCAGAAATGATTAACATGGAGAGAGATGTAATTCTTCTGTGCTTGGCTCTCAGTGAAGGGTCGGAGGTGGATGGAGTTGAGTGTGGAGGAGCAGAGGGCGTATGTCATGAGACTGCTGGACGCTCTGGAGGTCACGGATCGAGACAAGAGGCTCAAAGTGGCCCGAGCCATCCTCTATTTGGCACAAGGTGTGAATATAGTATACAACAACAATTCAACAAGTGAATCTCATGATATTTTAACCCTATGTAATGAAATATATTATGAGAAATTAGGTTTTATTATTTTTAATTATTAAGATATTTTGTAGCTTCATGTAACTTATTTATTTTGTTAATATTTACGTTATCTATAATTTATTATATTTTTATATAATAATAAGGTATTACTTAATTTGTAGTGTAATTTTGTTACTGCCCTTAATTTATGGATGTTTTGCTTTTTAATAATAATAATACAGTATAGCAGTAGTTTTTTTTCTTTGATACATTATTTGTAATTTAATTTAATTTGCATTACTGCCTTTAATTTATGCCTATAAAAAATATGATGTTAAATTTGGACTTTAATAATTTGCACGAAGAGAATTTCTTAAGAAGAAAAAAAAAAAAAAAAAAAATAATAATATATATATATATATATAAAATCAATTTTCAATTTGAAAATTGATTATTTTCAATCTTTAATTATGTGTTAATTTATTATTTAATTTAGTACTTCCTTTAATTGAACATAATCATGCTGAATTGGCAGAATTATTGGTCTTTAAAAAAAGTCAGGTACAATATATGTTTTTTTATCTTCTTATCTTTTTTTATTTTTTATATTTTCTCATATGCATATAGGTGTATTTGATGAGTGCGACACAGAAACTGATGTCCTCTACTGGTCCCGACACAACGTCTTCCTCCTCTACGACATGGGCATCTTCACGGCTCTGCTGGAGCTCCTCAGCATGGAGATAGAGTGAGTGTTTTCATTTCCCAAAATGCCTCAGTCTTTGTGTGGAGATCTCTGACAGAGGGCAGACCATCTTCTGCAGGCGAGGACAGATAGGCGAAGGGTGAGATACTGAAAGAGACAGGCAGAGACTGAATATCCAGCGGAGGGAAGTGTTTAACAGTGCTGCTATTTTTACTCTCCTCCTCCTGAGGGAGCAGGTTAGAAACGGCTCAGTCATGACTGTGTATGTGTGTGCATGAAACAGTTGTGTATTTCTGTGTATCTCCTGGGTGCTGTACTAATGAGACGAACGGCTTTCTCTTTTCTGTTTTTAATGCCCACTGTGTACGGTAGCAGCTGCCTTGGCAAGACACTTCTCCATTTCAATAATACCCACATTAAGCACACTTCCATGTTAATGGATCTTTTTATTGGGTTCAGGAAGTAATATCTGTGCAATCACTCTTATTATTACACATACTGTACCAACATTAAAATGAACGTGCAAGAAAATACTCTGAACACATTAGCAACAGCAGAGCAAGGCTTGGCGCCCATTCATTATACCTTAGGACTGTGTTGGCAACTTCTGCATGGGAAAACACAATTAAGAGAAGGTCAAAACATATTTTATTTTCCAGAAAATTTGTCATGACATTGTTAAGAGAAAAGAGATTTTATTTTTATATTTTTGTTATTATTTAAATATTTTTTTTCCAGTTCCAGTTATTTAAATTTGTTTTGTACATCAAATTAAATTAAAGTTAAAATTCCTTGGCAACGTGCTGAAATAAAAAAATTATATTATATCATATGTAAATGTATTAAATGTATTACAAAATGTAAATGTTTTTTTAATTTTTTTTTTTTTTTACTTTGATTAAATAATTGATTAACAATTATTTTATTTCCATCGTTTTATGGTTTTAGATTTAGTTAACTATAATTACCTTGGTGGTACTGCATTTATTATAAACAGCAACACTGAAACATCTGTTGTGTGGGAAATGCATAACTCAAATAAAAATACTATATATGTTTTGCATGCTTTCGGTTCAAAATATGTACAAAAAGTCAATATTAAGTAAGTTTGAAATCTTACTTGCAGATGATCAAAAAACATGACTTATATTGAAGAAAATTTAACAGCTGGCATTTAATATATGTGTGCTTGACATTGATTGCATAAAATAAAAAAGTGACAGAAAACACTATTAGCATTTAATCAAATTGTATTTTGCTCTATCATAATCTTCTGAAGTTAATATAAGCATCATAAATTAAAAGCAAGATCCAAAAGGCTAGTTCTTTTGTGTGTCCATCTCGTACCTGCTGTCCTCTCTCCATAATAAGGCTGTCCTTTATTTCCTCCCGCTCTCTTGTGTTAAATAGAGCGGTCTGTCTGTGATCTCTGCTTCAAAGACAGCCTGGCCACCATGCCTCTCTCCTCTTTCAAGCCCCTGCCTGGGGGATTTAATGTCTTTGTACATGGTCTCATCAGCCCACACAGCAGAACTGCTCTCAGGGAGACCATACCACTGCCTCTTTGATTCTGCTGTGGTTTACTATGGTGTAATGTACACAATTAGCCCCCTGGCTTCTCCGAGCATTGATTTCATATTCATCCGAGCACATCTGATTCAAATGATCAGGCTTTTGGTCGGCAGCTAGTCTTCGTACTGAACAAGGGATTAAACTGCATGGCTTGTTTGCCTCTTAAAACACATTTCTATTTGTATTTTGAGGTATGATATAATACTGCCTCTTTTACATTATTATTTTAGCATCACTGTGATAATATTATGGTCTGTATCATTATTTTGAATTAGAATGTTTTGTAGTTTTATTGTTCATTTTGATCATTTTTTGTATAATACTTATGGACAAAAGTTATATTTGGAGCAACTTCATTACTTAAAACTAAGAGTGGTTCTTTTTTAATATTAATAATAATATGAATTAACATTTATTAATTCATTATTGAAATAAAAAGTTGTATGTTCATATTATTTAATGGACCTGATATAACGTTTTGTATTTATTAGCTGACATTTATATTGTAACAAATGAATTGCTTATTGTTAGTTCATGCATTAACTAATGTTTACTAATGAAACCTAGTGCATCAAGTTTAGTTTTTTTTTCCACTCAACATTTATTTTATTATATGTAGAGTATATGTTGTTTATGGTTTTAGTTTTGGTTAACTGTATTAACCCTGGTCTTTTGGCGCAGTTGTAATGTAAGCATTGATATTTTGATTTAGTATGGTTCCCTTTTTCTCCAGTAATAACCAGGCGTGCAGCAGCGCAGTGAGAAAGCCAGCCATTTCTCTGGCTGACAGCACTGAACTCAGGTAAGACGCCCACTGGGACTGATTTCTTTTTTTCCCTCTCACATCATTAAACTTCACTTCATCCAATCTACAGTCCACTTCTCAGATTTACATTCAAATTGGTGCAGAGGAACCCTTGGCTGACAGAGAGCTATCTGACTTACAGCTTTCATATCTTTTGAGTGCATCTATATGTATATATGAATGTTGTTTGAGGAGTGAAGGAGTAATGCTGCTGCATTAGCTAATCATAGAAGGATAACTCATACTAACACACACACTAATGCTAAGTGGCTCCGATTGGAAGTAAAGACGTTTGCATTGTGTTCTAAAGGGTTCTTCTGAGCATCATGTATCTGATGGTTGAGACCATTCGAGTGGAAATGGAGGGTGACAGTCCTGAGAGGAAGGCAGCCAGAGAGGCCTTCAAAACAGAGTTGGGTGAGAAAGACTGTGATCGTGTGTGTGTGTGTGGCCTTTATAGTCTTACAGACACGTATACAGTGTGTGTGTGTGTGTTTGCAATGGTTGGCTGTTGACCTTCTCTATGGCGCAGTGATTAACCTCCCTCCTCCTCTCAGGTTCACCCCTTTATAACGGAGAGCCCTTTGCCCTCCTCCTCTTCACCATGGTAACCAAGTTCTGCAGCATGAATGCGCCCCATTTCCCCATGAAGAAAGTGCTGCTCCTACTGTGGAAGACCATACTGGTCAGTCCTCTTCTTTTGTAGATCTATTCTGTTCCGTTCTGTTTGGTTCTATTCCACATATAATTGACTGATTATTCTAAGCTTTTCTGTTATGCTACATAATATTCTGTTCTATTCTATTCTATTCTATTCTATTCTATTCCACAGATACTTGACTGATTATTCTAAGCTTTTCTGTTATGCTACATAATATTCTATTCTATTCTATTCTATTCCACAGATACTTGACTGATTATTCTAGACTATTCTGTTATGCTACATAATATTCTATTCTATTCTATTCCACAGATACTTCACTGATTATTCTAAGATTTTCTGTTATGCTTCATAATATTGTATTCTATTTTAATTGATAATTTCATTTGAAATGTAAAGCACATTTGTAACTTCCATTCTTTCAGTCTGTTCGGTTCCATACGATGTATTCTATTGTATTCTATTCTGTTCTGTTCTATTCTATTCTATTCTATTCAGTTCTATTCTATTCTATTCATTACATAATACTACCTTACATACTACCATTACAAAATGTAAGGTTAGTAAGATATTTATTTTTTAAGATATTAATATCTTTAATCAATAAGGATGCATTCAGCTGAACACAAGTAACAGTAAATACATTTATAATGTTTCTTCTACTTCAAAGAAATTCAGAATCCTAAAGAATTATCCCAGAAGAAGCAGAAGAACTATTTTTAGCATTGAAAATTATAAAAACGTTTTAGCTAGAAATCTGCATGTCAGAATTATTTCACTTGATCATGTGACACTGAATACTGATGTTATGATGCTGAAAATTCAGCTTTGAGATCACATTTTTAAAAATATATTAAAATAGAATCATAAAGAAATGCGGCATTAAGAGCTTGCTGACTCCGGATTGATTGAAGATTTAATTATGTTCTATTTTCTTTCATTATGCTTAATTCTATAGAATAATTGCTGCTTATTCTAATCTATTTTACCAGAAAAAGAGAGACCTTTTTGGACCTTTCAGAATATAATCTCTGTTCATCATGAACTCTTTCAGCTCTAGTCAGTCACAGACCTGTTTATGTGCCTGTAGTTCTCTAACTATTGACTTCTGCATGTTTGTGCACCTCAGTTCACTCTGGGAGGTTTCGAGGAGCTGCAGGAGATGAAGGTGAGAATGAGAGAGCAGTTGAACCTGCCGCCGCTGCCTGAGGACAGCATTAAGGTGGTGCGAAACATGCGGGCGGCTTCTCCTCCAGCCTCAGCCATGGAGCTCATCGAGCAACAGCAGCAGCAGAAGAGAGGACGCAGGAGTCGCCGGGTACGAGAAACACACACACAGTAAATTTACACTAGTAGAAACCATGTGTAGAGGAAACACATGAATTGTGGCAGCATGAATACACACAACCTCTGATGCGTCTGACCCTATTCATTCAGTATATGAAATTCAAAACACACACAAATTCTAATCCATGCTACCTATTACACAGTCACAGCACAACGTTCCATCACATATATTCGCTGCTTTTGTAAAGTTTAGGATCTGTAGGAGTTTTACCTTTTTTATTTATAGAAGCCTTTTATGTTCGTTAAAGCTACATTTATTTTATCAGAACTCAGAACTTCAGGAAACACAGTAATAGTGTGAAAATTTATTGTGAATTAAAATTATGCTTTTCTGTTTTAATATACTTTCAAATGTAATTTATTTCTGTGATCAAAGCTGAATTTTCAGCAAAATTACTCGTTTTCAGTGATCCTTCAGAAATCATTCTTATATGCTGATTTATTATTTATTATTTATTATTTATTATACACAGATATTATTATTTATTAAGCGCTGGAAACAGGTGTGCTGCTTATACTTTTTTTTTTTCTTGGAACCTGTGATACTTTTTTTTTTTTCAGGATTCTTTGATGAATAAAAAGGTAAAAATAACAGCATTTATTCAAAATAGAAACCTTTTCCATCTATGTCTTTGTTCAAGTTAACACGTCCCTGTTCAATAAAAGTATCAATTACTTTCAAAGAAATTGAAATTTTTCTTAAGTGCAATTTTAATGCACTTGTTAAAATAATGACAAAATGACAAAAAAAAAAATCAGTATTTTATTTTTTAATTTACAATCTGGAAAAAGTGTCAGTAAAGTCTTCAGAAACATTCATACATGTGAATTGATAAATAATTGTAACCTGGCTCAGAGGAAGAGAGAAATGGTGACTAAGGAACAATACACAACTTCTATACCTTACAAATGATTGCCGAAAGCAAAAAAATGCAAAAACGACCACTATTTTTGAAATCAAGATCCCAACTGAGTAAAAAACAGTATTGGATAGATTTCATTCAGCGAATATGATGTAGGGCGGTGTCATACTAATATGATGGCGGGCAAAATTTACACAAGCTTTAAAATACACACACAAAAGGGACTTGATGACACACTTCTGTCAATCTAACATTGCAACATCACAGCAGGTTTCACAGGTTTTTGACCTTTCTCCTTCCTGTCTCTGTGCGTTTTCTGTAACCCTTTCTCCTCAACTCTCCCTCTTTTCTGCCCTTTTTGTTGTCCTGTTGGCTCATTCCCGTCTCTTCCTTGTGTCCCTACAGAGTGCCTTTGTTGATAGCTTGGAAGGAGACAGTCCATATGCCAAGAAACAGGTCTTTACCCCAAACCCCTTTTGTGCATTTCTCTTTGTTGTGGGCTGGCCTTGCACTCCTCCACTCTTTTCCTTCACAGCAATTTGTTTTTCCTTTGAAACTTGATTTGGGGAAGGGTTCTGAGAGATATAAAGCTGGCCATGGACATTAGCAAGACTCTCTGTCTCTCTCTCCTCCTGTCTTTCCATTTGCACATCTTTCCACATATTCTCAGTCAATGAGATCCACATAGACACA
This sequence comes from Enteromius paludinosus, assembly GCA_032361165.1. Taxonomy (NCBI): domain Eukaryota; kingdom Metazoa; phylum Chordata; class Actinopteri; order Cypriniformes; family Cyprinidae; genus Enteromius; species Enteromius paludinosus. Next base: position 2,072,720 of record JAUMHQ010000051.1, read on the forward strand.
CTCCCACTAGCTAGCAGAATGGCTTCTTCTCATAGGCAACCAATCACAGCTGAGTCACCTCTGCTCATGGCCTCTGTACCGCCCACAGACACACTCATGCATTGACTGCACTGGAACCAGCGATGACTCTCCACTAATGCACCTCATGCCTGATGCTTGCTCTGAATCTTGTCATTCATGCGTTTGCACAACACTAGAGGTTTTTGTGAATCTGCACAGGAATGTTAAAAAGGAGCTGCAGTGCTGTATCTGGAATGTGTGAGTCCCCAAAATTGAATTGGAGGTTTTTTTTTTTGTGATGCTTATCAGTTGCAGGTTTATGGGACGGTAAGTTTCAGCATTAAACTCCAGATACCAGAAGAACCTGTGGAAAAAAACCCTGATATGGGTCTTCTTCATGCAAAACTTCAGATACAGGTTTCAATTTGGTCTGTTAAGAAACAAATGTAAAGAAAACAATCACACAATGTAAATTATAAGGGATGGTTCAACAAAAAATGAACAGTTGGTCTTCATTTACTCATCCTCAAGTTGTGCCAAACTTGAATTTCTTTCTTCTGTTGAACACAATTTGAACATTGACTTCCATATTTCTTTCCCTTACTATAGAAGTCAATGGCTAACCAAACTGCTCAACACGTACAGGTTTGGAACAACACAAGGCTAAATAAATAATGGCAGAATGTTCATTTTTGGTTGAACTATCCCTTTTAATTATCAAGTCAAGTCGAGCACTATTGCCATTATGAATTTGCAGTTTCCTTTTGAGACTTAATATCAGGGTCCAGAGTAATTATACATTTGCAACTTGATCTTAAACTCTTTTCCCCCCTCTTGCAGCCACTGGTCAAACAGGACAGCCTGGACACGTACAATGAACGGGACCCTTTCAAAAACGATGACGCACGAGATGAGGAAGATGACCCAGAGGACGTGGACAGCGGCATCGAGGGAGAAGTCGACCCTCTCGACAGAGACGTTATTATCCAACCTCCGCCACCACCGCCACCACTTCACCCGCCAACAGAGAGAGTGTCCTTTCCCAAGGGACTGCCATGGGCTCCCAAAGTCAGGTAGTGTACAAGGTCTTTATCAGATGGGATGGTCATAAACTGTGCTATTTTTGATTGTTTTCAGAGATCTGTTGGGGTTGGCTGCATTTATTTGACTACAAAAAAGACACTAAAAACAGGAATATTATGAAATATTACTGCAATTTCATATAGTGGTTTCCTATTTTAATATATTTGAATTGTCTTTTATTCCAGTGTGTGTAACACAGCTCTGAATAAAGACATCCTGCAAAGTTTTAAATCTGAAAGTGCACAGTCTATGAAGTGTCTCAAAAGAAAGATTCAACTCTGAATCATTGAAACCAAATCATTGCTTTTTAAAACTGATGCTGCTTTATCAGGCATTAGAGGCATGATGAAATTAAAATGACCAATCAGACCAATTTTCCATAGATAAGCTTAAGAGAAAAAAACCCTTACAAATGTCTTGATTGTCACTTTTGATCTAATGCATGCTTGCAAGTATTAATATCTTTATAAAACAAAAACAAACTCATCCCATACTTGTAGTGTATTTAAAGTGACCCGACTAAATGCCTACCAAAAATCTACTGCAGCTCCTGTGCTGGAAACAGGCTGGTTTTAGGACTGCAATACCTCTGAAATAAATAATGCATATTTGTGAACAGATATAAACAAACAGAAAGAAAAAGAAGGAAAAGAGATTAATTTGCAGCAGGACCATTTGATCAGGTCCTCTTGATTATTCAGAGCCACGCTGTACAGTATTTAGCTCTGCAGCTTCTTTACCTGTGAGTTGTAACGATGTGCTGAGCTGCACTGCTGCATGCAGACAGGAACGAGAGCGTGAGGGAGGGGTGCTGCAGCACTTTAAAGAGGTTAGTGTAAAGGCAATGAGGGGACACAATAACACTGCCGTTTTTAATCAGTTTAAGCAGTCTGTTGGTATTGGTCCTGTCCTAAACTCCTTATTCAGTCAGTTCCTTTCTTCTTGCTCCCACAGAGAGAAAGACATCGAGCACTTTCTGGAGACCAGCAGAAATAAATTTATTGGCTTCACCTTGGGAAAGTGAGTGTCTGATCATTTCTCCCAGGTTCTGAATCTATGATAAACGATAATAAAGGTCACCTTCATTATCCTGAAATCAGTATACTCTGCTGTTTCTGGTTCACACTGTATTTCCTTTGTTGTTTTGCAGTGATATTGACACTTTGGTTGGGTTACCCAGGCCCATACATGAGAGTGTGAAGACTTTGAAACAAGTAAGCGTGGAGGCATTTCTCGTATTCTTCTGAATATTGAAACTCTTGTGCTTCAAATGTTTTACTCTTTAATTGATATTCAGTAAGTTGATAACAGATATGCACTAATGTGAATCCAGTGGTCTAATGCATGCTCTATTGGGGCTTTTTCAGCCACTCACAGTTAGATATCCGCCCTCGGTCACCATGGCAATTCTCTCTCTCTCACCCCTTCTCTCTCAAGCACAAGTATGTCTCCATAGCGGAGGTCCAGACCAAGAGAGAGGAGGAGCTGCAGCAGTGTCCCATGACTTTGGTAAGTGACTCAACTTTCCTGTTCTTTTGCATTTGCTATTGGTTCATTGCGCTGTCAGTAACAATCTCCTCTTTTGATTGGCTAGGGAGAGGAGGAGGTGGAAGAAACACCTGCAGAGATTCTATATTTGGGAATGTTGCCTAGTCTCTCTCAGTATGTAGTAAGTGTCTCCTGCACTTCGTCTTCGTACACATCCAGACACTAGTGAGTTTAGCTCATGCTTTCCAGAAGAATATTTGCGTTTTTGATCAGTTTCTTTCTGGTAGCAAACACTATAGGCCACCACGTGTGTTGTTTTAGTTTACCGCAGAGAATACATTCATAATACAATTTTAAATGGTTATTTTATTGCACTTGAAACATCATAACATTGTAGCAAATGATAAAATTAAAAATGTGTAATACAAGAATTTTTTTTTGGAATTCTTAATGTTATAAATATATATATATTTTTACTTACCATAATAATCCATGGTTTCTTTCCTTAATTCTAAATCCTAACACTTAGTGTAGTGCTGTAGTGAATAATGTATGCAGCTCTTCAGACAAACCTGGTAGGAGTGTTGCACTAATGTTAGTCTCTTTGTAGATTGCTCTATTGAAGCTTCTTCTGGCTGCAGCTCCAACCTCCAAAGCAAAGACAGACTCTATCAACATCCTAGCCGATGTTTTGCCGGAGGAGATGCCGTAAGTCTACGCACCAATACAGCAGAGACTCTGCGTTTGATGTGTGCATGGGGCGTTAACCTGATTTTCCCAAGTGCAAGATGTCCCTGGGTCAACATCTTTGTTGACCCTGGGACAACATTGTGATTAACCAATCAGACTTGAAGAAACCGTGTCCCAGGGTCAACAAAGTATGTTGGACGTGTGTGCACGGAAAGATCAGTGCGGTTTTTTTTACACACACTGCAAACATTTCCCGTGTTTGTGTTGGAAACAGAATCACCGTCCTCCAGAGCATGAAGCTGGGCATTGATGTGAACAGACACAAGGAGATTATCGTCAAAGCGATTTCAGCTCTCCTGCTACTGCTGCTCAAACACTTCAAACTCAACCACATATACCAGGTCAGACTCTCTTTATTTGCCATTCATCCCTCTGCTCGTGTCTCTCTGATGTCTGTGGCGCTTTGCTGAAAAAATTATCATCTACATGCATCAAAAGGAAAGAAAAAATTCTGTCAGATTTCAAATTAAAGAGGGGATTTAGAGACATGCGCTGAGCTAGAAATCTCTTCTTCAGTAGTGCTTATATTCACCAAATAGTTTTATTTCTTATTTAAGAAATAAGACTAAAAGGGGAGAAAGGAGAACCTTGCTTTATCCAATGTTCAGAATTATGCACTAGAAATAATATTTTTTATAATAATTTTATTAACTTAATCAGGAAATGTCTTGTTTGCATTTAAAAACATAACATCTCAGTAAACTTAACATCTCTGCAGTTTGTTGCCCTGTCTCATGCTAACACAAATCTGAGGATTTCTCTCCTCCTACATCAAATTATTTAAAAATATTAGCAGAGGACGGGAACAAAATGTTCAGTGTTCTTCATCTTGTCAGCACAGTTCAGACTAATCCTGTATGATGAGCCTGACAAATTATACAAAATGAACGTGGGTGTTTTTAAGTGCCGCCCTCTGTTGGTGGAGATGAATAGCATTGCAGTGGGAACAGTTTTATAACTGTTAAAATAGTTTTTTTTTTCTTCATTTTACCCTTTCACACACTTGACTAAAAGGTTCTCAGTTCGTACGGCACTGAATAATTAGTTACTAAAAGCAGTCGCGCATATCTTTTCCCTCTCTCTCCGTTTCAATTACTCAATCACTCAAAGAACAGCATTGCTCATCTGCTGACATATCCCAGTTAATTCTGGGTAATAGGAGAGGCTCTGGGTTTCTCTTTGACAGAGTTTGCTCATTAACGTCTAAAGCCTTGAGAAACTGAGAGAAACTGGAAACAAATCACTCCTCAGTATGCATCTCGGTCTCAGCTGGGAGAAACGATGAATGTCTTGCAAATGAAAGTCTAATGAAAGCTTCAGCTCATCAGAGATAGATGGAAGTTGGCAGTTAATTATAGATATTATGGGCCAAACTGACTTCCTCTCTATGTACGGTACTGGATTTAAAGGGCCATTCCTGCATTTTCATTCAGACCAACAGGGGTATGCTAATGTTTAATTTTGACATCAACATGAAACTGCTTGTGACTCGTTTCAATGAGTCCTCTCTTTCTTTTGAGAGATGATACCTTTATAAATTTAAAACTTTGCCAGATGTTTTCATTCACTTAGAGTGAATGAAACTCCATGGAAATCAAATGTAGACTCCATGAAAGATCATTTTCAAAAGTCCATAATAGGGGCACTTTATTTATGAACACGATGGCTTTTGTGTCTTGAACAGTTTGAATATGTGGCTCAGCACCTGGTGTTTGCCAATTGCATCCCGCTCATCCTCAAATTCTTCAACCAGAACATCATGTCTTACATCAGTGCCAAAAACAGGTAGATATTTGGATATATGTTCATTCAAACCAACTTCTGTGTCCGCAAGTCTTTTAAACGTATTGTGTTTTCTTATGCCAGCATTTGTGCCCTGGATTTCCCTCATTGTGTGGTTCATGAAATGCCTGAACTCACAGCTGAAAGCCTGGTAATTATACAAAACACTACAATTTTGTCTGTTTTCTTTTCTTTCTTTTTTTTACTCCAGGCTTTATTTCATTGGTAAAGTAGGTGAGTGAAAAGAAAGAACATATCATTTTTGTCGGTTGTTAAGATGCTGGGTGTGTGTTTGTGCGTGTAAACAGGAAGCTGGTGACAGTAATCAGTTCTGCTGGCGTAATCTCTTCTCCTGCATCAACTTACTGAGGATCCTAAACAAAATTACCAAGTGGAAACACTCGAGAACTATGGTGAGAGAAAGAAATGAATACCAGCATTATGCAATCATGCTTAGACTTGGGCCTTATTCAAGAGAAGTATGATTGAGTTTCTGTGTGAATAATTAATCAAGATTAATCGCATCCAAAATTAAAGTTTTTATTGTACATAATATATGTGGGTGTGTATATTTATTATGTAAACATTAATGAATGTGTATATTTTTTAAAAAAAAAAATATTTTTTTTTATTTATAGTTAAGCCTGTGCATAAATGATTTATTTCTGTTCTTTGAGGCAATTCATGTACGAATGATTCTTCATACAATTTTCATTGGTTTATGTCTCTTTCCGTTCCAGATGCTTGTGGTGTTCAAGTCTGCTCCTATACTCAAAAGGGCGCTCAAGGTTAAACAGGCCATGATGCAGCTCTATGTCCTCAAACTTCTCAAGATACAGACCAAGTATCTGGGCCGCCAGTGGAGAAAGAGTAACATGAAAACCATGTCTGCCATCTATCAGAAAGTCCGACATCGGCTCAATGACGACTGGGCGTATGGGAATGGTAAATATTTAAAGATAGAAGGTCTTTCTCCCCAAAAAACCCAAAAAACGACACCACAACCAATAGTGTGTTTTAACTATGTGTTCCATGTTAGAATGTATTTTTTTGTGGGTTGCCAGTTGATGGATAACACAGCCATTCAAGCCATGGAAGCCAGCTAATTTTTGCATTCATTTTTTTTTGTTCACCTTTGCAAAAACACTGTTTTCTGTCTATTTAAACTGGTTCTGGTGGGTACCGCTGTGAAGTGGCCCCATACTTGATTCACCGTAGAAAGAACAGAGAGAAGTAGTTCCAGCCACAATGTTCTTTCGCAACATGCATGCAGCTCTGTTTATTAACCACTAGACACCAAAACTTATGAACTGCAGCTATGACTCGAATATTTCAACTAACAAAAACTATACGAAAAACTATTTGATCAATATTTGAATGCATCACAGGCTCTTTCAAACGCAGAAGCATATAACAAACGTATCCTTTGCAGTTCAGATTAACCATGTAACAATGTTCAGCCCCTGAATAGTGACACAGCTATTTGAGTTACACATTCTCATGTGTAATAAATGCTCCTGGTTTCATTCTCTTCTGCCAGATATCGACGCTCGGCCGTGGGATTTCCAGGCGGAGGAGTGTGCGCTACGCGAGTGCATCGAGAAATTCAACACGCGTCGTTACGATAAGAATCAGAACAGTGATTTTACACCAGTAGACAACTGCCTCCAAAGCGTTTTAGGCCAGCGTGTCGACTTGCCTGAAGACTTCCATTACAGCTACGAGATGTGGCTTGAAAGAGAGGTTTTCTCCCAGCCTATTCAGTGGGAAGGTCTGCTGCATGCCCAGTGACCTGGCCGGAATGATTATGGGACTTGTTTCTTATTAAACCGACACAATTACTGTGGGATCATGCAAATACATGCCGTTCCTGTTCTATAATGACTTCTTGTACATAGAGATATGTGAATATGGAACGGTGGTCTTCTTTATTCTGTAAAATAATTTTATGCTTTGGGTAAAAACACAAATATATCTGTGTATGGAATGAAAGAATGATATCTCCTCTAATAACTGAAGCACACTTTATGTATAATAACTACACAATAGAGTGTTCTAACATATGCTGTTCTAAAAAGATCAAGATTTATTTATATGGTCACTCACTGTGTCTGACTGTGGAAATGTCTAATATGGGTGTAAATATGAACACTTCGTGAGGTTGTGAGCTACCACCTGAGGCAGGGTCTCTCTCAAAAAGTGACTGTGTGGAGTTAATGTGTTCAAAATGATCTTATTTCTTATTTTTCCCCCTGTAGCATCATGTGTTAAACAGGAGTGTGTCTATGTTCTCGAGAAAGCAGTGAGTCACCACTTTTTGTCCCCACGTAGCACTGCACATCACACAAAAGACCCCTGAGCAGCACAATACACACATTCAAAGTGTCCTTGGTGACTGTACCGTCACCCACACTAAGCATGTCACTCACTAAATGGTGCTGGTTTTTAACACTTCATTTTATCACCTTGTTAATTGTGTCCTTCTGTTCTGAGATTATAAGACAAGGTCTTGCGAAGCACTGTATGAAATGCTCTCTCCATCAAAACAGTGTCACAGACAGCACCTCACTGTTTATTCGTGCTTGTTTTACAGGGTTTAAGCATTTCTTATTTTTTATATTCTCATTGTTTTGTACTAAACTAAGGTGCTGTGTAAATGAAACTACCTATGATGATCCATGCCAAATACAGCACCATCACATTTTTTATATGTACACTGACTAGTTGTATTTGTACAGACTGCACTGTAAGTGAATGTGAAAAATCAATGTAAGAGTCTTTAATAAATTATAAAGATAATTAAATAACCATAACCTGTCTTATTTTAGTTCTTGCCACACTATGATCTATACTATACTATTTTGTGACGATTTAGTTTATCACATGATAGATCGGGTCTCCATGGCAGATAATATTTAGGATCCCGCCACGGACACCGGATCCCGCTAGAATATAGGTTACTCCAGTAACAGGACACAAAGTCAGCAGAGCTGTTGATACCCAAAACAATCTTAGTTGCATATGTCTCAGTGTTCACACTTGGTCCGATCAGCACAAATTCAACATTTGCTTTACAGGAACATCCCACAAACCTGGGGCTACCATAAACATGACCCCTTATCTATCTCTGTTCATACTGACAAAACAGCTCATAAAAAACCCCACAAGCATGAGAACAATTAAAATACATAAGCAAGGAAATATTAAATAAAGAAACATAATACGTGAATAAACTATAAAAATTCTTAATAAAATATAATGCTAAATGATCAAAATAATGACAAAAATGAATAAATAATATTAAATAATAAATCATATGAATGACTAATGATTATAAAATGTATATAAATTATAGATTATAAATGAATATTAAAAAGAAAAACATAAAACAGGATCCTTCACACAAGAGCTCGTTAAGTTGGACTTATTGTGATCGATTCATTCAAAGATGATTAATTTTAAGAGAAATTGAGACCCTTTGAAGACAATATAAAAAATCAAGTTGAGATGTTACATGCCCAGGCGTTGTAGGGAGGTCATACAGGCACGTGGAGGCCATTGAGTGACTCCAAATCCAGACCTCCATGGGTTAATACATTTGATTTCCATTGATAATGTTTGTGTTAATGTTTTCCCTTTATTTATTTATTTATTTTTGAGCAGTGTATAGCATTGAGCATAGTAACATATTAACTACATTCTTTTTATTTGTGTGTGTGTGTATATATAAAAAATTAAACATATCTTTAACAAAGCTGTATATATATATATATATATATATATATATATATATAAATACTGTTTATACATACATTCACACACACACATATACAGGTCCTTTTCAAA
>JAUMHQ010000051.1:2096183-2128012 GCA_032361165.1 Enteromius paludinosus
TGAATAAAGTGAGCTGTAATGGAACAGAGTCTACACTGAAGAACTGTGCATTAAGTGGAAGAGTTCAACAAAACTGCAGCCATGAAAAAGATGCTGGTGTTATCTGTGGATGTAAGTGAATAATGCTTCATTATAAAGGTCTACCGCCTGAGATAATATATACTTCTAGAATTTCTTACCCGAATTAGTTTATATTAATAACATGCAAACAAGTCTTTTCTAAAAGACCATTTTTATTTTGAATAATCCAAAGAAACTTTTGTGCAATGGGAAGGTTCCATGGACTTTAAAGATGAATTATTCATGGAACCATTGATGGTGCCAATAAAAATTTTATTTTGAAGAGTTTAGACTGGTGTTATCAACCTTTCTGACCTGTTCATTTAATGTTTAGCCACATTTCGACTGCAGAATGGTTCCAGCTCTTGTTCTGGACGAGTGGAGGTTCTTTATAATGGAACATGGGGAACGGTGTGTGATGATGGCTGGGATCTATCAGACGCTGCAGTGGTGTGTAAAGAGATGGGCTGTGGAGATGTGATCGAGGCCAAGAGAGCTGCTTATTTTGGACAAGGATCAGGACCAATATGGATGAATAATGTAAACTGTAATGGGAATGGTGTAGTTCTGAAGAGATGTAGATCTTCTGGATGGGATGTAAAGGACTGCAGTCATTATAAAGACGCTGGAGTCATCTGCCAATGTGAGTCAAATACATATTAAAAATGAGGCTAATTACACTGCCATCCAAAAAGTCTTTGTTTAAACACTTCACTAAAGTAACTTTCATCATTATTATTTTTGTACTGTCTACAGCTGCTGCTGCTGCCACCAGTTCTCAAAACAACCTGAAGTGTATGTCAGAATGTGCCTCTTTTGGACAATTTGCACACCTATGAACATTTTCACATATATCTTTCCCGTATTTGAGAAGCGTGTTAAACTAAACAGTGTAGAAACAAATACTATTATCTATTTCAAAACTGTTATTAGTAAAAAACTAAATATTATTATTTCCTTATGTCATAGTAAAACAAATTCTGTTTAATGTCTATTTCAGACAGCTATACCTATATCAATGATTCAAAAAGCTGGATTAATGCTCTAGGATACTGCAATACTCATCACCAGACACTGGCACACATCTTAAACGCCACAGCACACGACTACATCACACAGATGCTGCAGGATAAAAGAGTCACTGACGGAGTGTGGATCGGTCTTGAGCGGAGTATGCTCTTCAGTTGTTCACCCTGGCTGTGGACCGCTGGTCCGTATGTGGAGTATGCACCGTGGCATCAAGACTATCCAAAGGACCCAGCGAGCAAGTTTTGTGGAAAACTTCTTAAGAAGGAACAGAACAAGTTTGGATGGATGGATGCTTGCTGCCATGAGCGCCTGCCTTTCATCTGTCAGGTCAGTTTCTCAACTTTGTTTAATGAAATTAGCTTTTGATGAAATCTGTATTTTGAATGTTCAAAGTCTGCAATGTTCATAGAGTCTAAAATAATTATTTTTTTGTCACGTTTTAGGGGTGAAACACTAGATGGAGCTGTTTCTTTGTTAAATCAGAAATGATAAATATGTTTTTGTTTCTTTACAAGCTATAGCCATGTGTAGCCCTGTTTGTTGGTAAGGACTTGCATAAGATTCTATTACAAAATATATATGAAGTGTATTTTAAAATTCCCATGGAAATGCCAATATTCTTTTACAGAGTTTATATAGAGACGATAAATCTTCCTCTAAGTTCTGTATTATTAATAATTGATCTTTTTGTCATTCCTTTTTTGCCAATTCATTTCACAATGTTTCTTTAAAATGTTTTATTGGTGGCATTTATACTTGTGATAGATAAACTATTTGCATTACTGGCGTTTTAATACATCTAAATTACATACATTTTTCATATTTAATATTGTTTAATTTTTATATTACCATTTTCATTCAATGTTGTTTAGCATTTATTCTTGGTGAGTTTGTATTGAGATGAATAATATATAAAAATAGCAAACGTTTGGAAGTTTGCTGCTTTCTGGATTTCATTCTTAGTTAGATTAATTTTTAGAAATTAAAGTGTTTCACTTTTGTAATAGCATAATAGTTTTTTTTTATTATGATAACAGGTGTATACATTTATGTTATTATTACCAACAACAGCACTAATATTAAAATATAATAATTTTATTCATAATTAATAAATAATTATTTTTATTTATTTTATCACGAATTATTTCTACTGCCTGTCCCATCCCCCATCTCTGTCTCTCTCTTTACACACACACACGCGCTAGCGCGCACACACGCATCACAGACGGTTCCTCCCATTTCTGGAAAATAGAGGGACTAAAGCCGGCTGCCTCCACACATAAGCGTATCTCACTGGCGGATGCGTTAATGTTTTACTGACAGTTTAGTAATAAAGAGCGTGGTTTAAAACGGAAGAGATGTCGACAAGACCGGGATTCTACCGGCAAGAACTAAACAAGACTGTCTGGGAGGTGCCAGAACGATACCAGAATCTCACACCGGTTGGATCGGGAGCATATGGCTCAGTGTGGTGAGTCCAGCAGGAGAGTTTATGAATACTACTATGAGGAAGGTTTGGCTTATGAATATTAACGACGTTGCCGATGATTGGCTGAAGCGCCGACGCTCTATCGCTGTCGAACGCTGAGCTGAAGGCGTGGCTCATGAATATTACACTAGGGAGTTCAGGAAGGTTACTAAGCAACGTCAGCATGAACAAGTTAATATTCATTAGCTGAGCCTTCGTCTTAGTATGATTCGTAATTTAGCGTCGAAGAGGAGGAGAGGGTGAGGCAGGAATAAAGCTTGACAAAACAACATCCGGAAAAAAACATTAATTGTACTTTTTTCCACAGTGCTTATAAAACACTGGCAGGAAAATATTCAGCACAATAGAACCAACATTTCATCCTGCAAATTATATTTGTTGGCATTGCTGTTTGAATGTGTTTTTATTGTGATACATGCTGCTGCTCCTTTTGTTTACTGACATGTGTCAATCATTTCTTTAGTAACAATGACTGTTTGTCCGTAGATATTAACAGTATTAAAAGAATGAAATTGGCAATCTATCAAGAACACAAAGGTGGTTTTTGGAATAAATCACAGGGATTTTTCCTATATATCACAGGTAGTCATGACATTTGTGTTTTTAAACGCACACAGGTTGTGATTCTGTAAATGTGTTTCGTTAGGCTGTATAAAGACCATATGCCCATCTGGTGCCACAATATTTTTCTAGTGGACAACATGCTAGGCCTATTCAGTTCCGGTCGTCTTAAAGTGAGACCGTCTTCCAGTTTTAACCGTGCCACACCCCCATCAGCATCTGACGTCCATCTGCATGGGAAAACGTCCAGATATTTCATCTTGCCATAATGCACTCATTCTGAGAGATTTACGTTGCACTGCACAGCATCTCAACTATAACATTAGAACCCTCGAGCCTTCCTCGTGCTGTGACTGACTGAAACGGTTGCCATGGTGACACAGCTCCTGGCTTCAGCATCTTCCCATTTTCACCGTACTAATTTGCAAATATTGAGATGTCAATCAGTTTACAAATAAGTACGTCACGTCATGTTGATGCACGAGCAGTAGTTGCGTAAACATCCAGATGATGTGCTAAATTAACTTTGCAAGTGAACATGTTTCTCTTCCTCTTCCTAACTTTTTTTCTAACCAGGTTTCGCAATTGTTGTGTAATCAGGCATTGCTGTTTCCGCTTTGCAAGCAACTGTTCTAACAGCTCTGTCTAGAGAGCCCGGTCAGAATCAGTCTGACTCATGATGGTATATATTCTTCATTAGTTATTAACTGAACAAAAACCTACGATGACTTAAAGGAATAGTTCACCCAAAATAAAAATGTGTTACAATATACTCACCCTCAGGCTATCCAACAAGTAGATGAGTTTTTTTGTTCATCAGAACAGATTTGGAGAAATCACTTGCCCACCAATGGATCCTCTGCCGTGAATGGGTGCTGTCAGAGTCCAAACATCACAATAATGACTCCAGTCTGATGAACCCCTTGTGAAGCAAAAAGTGTGTTTATTAGAAACAAATCCATTATTCAGGTGTAACATCCTCCAGTGAAATCCAGTTCCTGTTATTTTCTCACATCAAAATTCCCCCACATATTTGTTTAGAACTGGTTTTACATGTAAAGGGTGCTCTTTGCATATTTTATTCCTGATTCGGATGAGCCCACCTTTTCACTGGAGGCAGTTATATTTTGGGTAAAGGGCTTGTATTTTAGCTGAATGAAATGGTGGATTTATTTCTTTTAAACATGCAGCTTTACAGTAAGTTAGCTGATGGACTGGAGTCATGTGGATTACTTGTGGATTATTGTGATCTTTTGTTCAACTGTTTGGACTCTCATTCTGACGGCACCCATTCACTGCAGAGGATACATTGGTGAGCAAGTGATGGAATGAAAAATGAAATTTCTCCAAATCAGTTCCAACAAGAAACAAACTCATCTACATCTTTGATTACCTGAGGGTGAGAACATTTTCAACAAATGTACATTGAGTGAACCATTTCATAATAATATCATTCATATTTTACACATTAATAATGATCTATAACATCAAAATTTCATATTTTTCTTGATTGCAATGAGCACAAAATCACACAAACATCAAAAGCACTGATTAAGGAACTAAACACTGCACAACCCTGCTCTGTTTTGTTGGTTTCTGAAATTAGTTGACACTGGGGTTGACGATGCTAAATAAAAGCTAACTAGCAAAAATCCCAAACCCACAGGCAATTGGTTGGGAAGCACCAGCAGAGAACATTGCTTGAGGGCATCACATGGACGTGCTATTTGGAAAGCTATTACTGCTTCTTCCCATTTTATTTGGGAGGTTTGCCAGCTCTGAAGAAAAAATAAGATGCAGCTCATTTCCTTGTCAGTGACGCAGATGCCCCGCAACATATCGAGACCACCTGAGACCTAATTATTTCATTATCTGTATTAAAAGATGCGAAACACTAACAATGGATTTACACAGGAGATTTAATTGCTGCTGATTGGATCCCATGTCGATTTGAATGGGTTCAGCTATTTCTAACAGCCTGGGGATATGATTATAGAGACATTGCCATGTATCATCTGACATGAGAGACTTGATTAAGCTATTGTTATGTTTTGTTTTAATAATAGGTCTGGTCCCACAGTGCTTTAATAAAGCAATGCAACAATCATTTAGTCACAATATCCAAATTCATTAGCGTTCATAATTTGAATTTAGATATTCCGATTGTCACATTCATTCAGAATTAAAGCTCTACAACTAGAAGAATGAACAATCCTTATTCAGACCCTGTTAATGGCCCTCATTTTATTCCCCAGGAATCTCTCTCTCACACACACACACACACACACACACACACACACACACACACTTTCTTACTCAAATGAGCTGTGAATTTGCATTGTTCATGTTAAGCCCTTTTCTATTGTGTGATGATTTGACTTCTTCACAGCAGAGCTGATTCATTTTAAAGGAAGGGGGCAGGGCAGACCTGGGGTGTGGAGGGGTTGAAACTGGGAATGGGAGCATCCTAAATGGGGGTTGGGTCCTCCTGTCTTCAAACAGACTTTAGTGTGTAAAATTAATATAAAAAATAAATAAATGAATGAATGAATGAATGTATGCCATATCATATCGCATGATTCAATAGTAGAAAAACTCCAGGACTGCGTCTTGATTAATGAATGTCTAAGAATACTTTCATTAATCAAGTTCTAAAGACCTGCCAGGGGTTGTGATTGATTTAGTTCAATAGACTCAAACACATTCACGACACTCATATATTGTCCCTGCAGGAATTACTACTTCCTCCACTGACTCAGTTTCTCTTCTTAATTTCTCAATTGGCCTTCTGACACAGTTAAATAATTAGGCTGAGCCTTTCTAATAAATCTCAACTGAGCCTCCGATAGGTGAGACAAATATCTTGTTTACTATGTATTTATTAATTACTGCTGTGTCTTGCATTCATGTTAGACATGTTTCTCCAGAGCATTATGCTCAATAAAGAACTGAAGAGGGCATTCAGAGTGTTTTTAACGTGGTCCACCGCTATAAGGAAGCGATAGCGTTTTAAACAAAAGGTCAATTTTAACAGGAACATACAAGTCCTTTCATCATGGAAAATGACTGCTGTCTCATTACAAGCAGAAACTTTAGTACTGAGTTGGATGAAATAATTTGAATCCTGTTTCTCTATCTAGCTCTGCATATGATGTGCGCCTTCGTCAGAAAGTGGCCGTCAAGAAACTCTCCAGGCCTTTCCAGTCCCTCATCCACAGCAGAAGAACGTACAGAGAACTGAGACTCCTCAAACACATGAAGCATGAGAATGTAGGTCCCTCAAAAACACATGGATACAACGGAGCAAACAAATACCAAATGCCCAATCCTGTACAAATATAACTCGCACAACTGCTGACAATCATCAAACATCTGAATCGAGATTGTTAGTTCTGTTAGAGCTACTTTAAGTCACTCGTGCTTTATGTTTTTTGTAATCCAGGTTATCGGACTGCTGGATGTTTTTACTCCCGCAGCTTCTCTAGAAGAATTCAATGAGGTGTGAGTGTCTGCCCGGTCACTATATCTGCACTTGTGAATGCATAAAATAGCTTATTAGATGTCTATCAAACTAAGGCAAATGCAGTCAAATCCAATTATCAAACAATATTTGTTTTTTGTTTTTTTATTTGCAAGCGTGAATTAAAGGCATTAAATCAGCTATAAGCTAAGACTGTTTCCGTCTCTCTAGATATCTTGTGACCAACCTGATGGGAGCGGATCTCAACAACATTGTCAAATTTCAGAGACTTTCAGATGAACATGTACAGTTCCTCATTTATCAGCTTCTCCGGGGCCTTAAGGTACACTTTCAGTACAAATATTTGAACCAGTTCCGAACTGCAAACTGTTTCCTTTCTTTGTGCCTCTTTTACTAAGTATGTCCTACTGTTTCTTCTAACTTTTTTTCCTCTCACAAACAGTACATCCATTCAGCTGGGCTTATTCACAGAGTGAGTGCTTTTCCTCCTCCTCAGTTTTTGTTTAGTGTCCATTTTATAGAGTCTTGATCCTTTTAACACTTTTAACATGATTACTACATATTTCACAACATAAATGTTACAAATTTTAATGTTTGCAGGACTTAAAGCCGAGCAATGTAGCTGTGAATGAAGATTGTGAGCTCAGGGTGAGAAAAACTACTGGATCCCTTTTGATTCCATTCAAGGCTATACACACACAATTCCTGAATCACCACAGTGCATTTCTTTTGATAATTAGTATGTTTTTAATCAAAACTCAGATTCTGGATTTTGGATTAGCAAGGCAGACAGATGATGAGATGACAGGTTACGTGGCGACTCGTTGGTACCGAGCACCTGAGATCATGCTCAACTGGATGCATTACAACCAGACAGGTAAAATAAAAATAAACAATTCTAATGTTTTTTAATAGATACTGTAGATAGATAGATCGGCACTTAATGATCTTTGCAATTCTTTGATCAAATATGATTAAATCTGCTTTACAGTGGATATCTGGTCTGTTGGATGCATCATGGGTGAACTTCTGAAGGGGAAGGTTTTGTTTCCTGGCAACGATTGTATCCTTAAACCTCCTCTCAATATGTTTGTGTGTGGTTTTTGAGTGAGTCTTGCTTCCTGTAGGTAGGTGAGGAAAGCGCAGCCTAAGTGGTTCAAATTAAATTACAGAAGCTGAATATAAGGAAACAGTTTCCAAAGATGAAGGCATCAAATGGGTATCTCTCTATGCCAGGCTTTTAGCTATAAACTGTTATAGAGTCTTTGACATCATTTGTTCAGATATAGATCAGCTTAAGAGAATCATGGAGGTTGTAGGCACTCCTACGGCTGATGTTTTGAAGAAGATATCCTCCGAACATGTGAGAAGAGAACTGTTCAGTTTTTGGTTTACTAACAATGTCTAAAGTGGATGGATGACAGATCGACCAAAGTTTAAACGATCATTTTTGGTATTATCCATCTAGGCTCAGAAGTACATCCAGTCTCTTCCACACATGCCTCAGCAGGACCTGGCGAAGATATTTAGAGGAGCAAATCCTTTAGGTAAGGCTAAAGGCCTGCAGTGCTCACATTAAGAAATAACTATATTGGCTCCGACAGGCCACCTTAGTGTGAACTGTATTCATACCGTCTGACACTCGTAACGCTTGAGCTCTCTGATGTTTTGTGGATTTTGATTGGCTATCAGTGTTTCATCAACTGGGAAAATAAGTTCTGAATCTTTCAATGATATTGCGCTGATTTCTGATTGACTGTCAATGTTTTTATCTTTCATCATCTGACGAAAAGGATTTTGAAAACATTGTTCATCTTAAATTTAGAACGATTGAAAACTTAAAAGCTACCATTTAAGTTATTATCCTTGATGTGCAATCAATTCAAAACAGAATGAGTCAAATAATATCTAATTATTTTCCTCCTTTTCAAATCTTTCCCATCTGCATTTGCCCTCTTTGACTTTAGCGGTTGATCTCTTAAAAAAAATGCTGGTGTTAGATTGTGACGGGAGGATTTCAGCCAGTGAAGCTCTGTGCCATCCATACTTTTCCCAATACCACGATCCTGAAGACGAACCCGAGGCGCCTCCATATGATCAGACCCCTGAGAGCAAGGATCGCACGCTGGAGGAGTGGAAGGGTGAGAGGAAATCTTACACTGCTTTTGTCTGGACTAAAGGTTGTAAACTAAACACTAAAACACCACCATGCTGAGGCTATTTATTCATTCAGAAAATCATTGTGAACATGATCTGCCAAAACTGATACCTTGTAATTCAACTCGTATTTGCCACACTTCCTGTCTTTATCGAGTACTGTTTGGAATTCACTCTCTCTTTCTCCTTACACAGAGCTAGTGTTTGAGGAAGTAAGCAATTTTAAAGATCCTCCAAGTAAACCTGGAAGTCTTCAGGTTGAACAATAAAACCAAGCGTAACTACAATCCAGGAAGATGCCGCCCCTCGCCGCTGTCTGTCTTTCAAACATACGAACTACAGGACTGGTGGACAAACTGTATATGGACACCTTACAGTCCGACCAGGGACAATGACTATGTATTTCCAAGGCATGACGCCCTTCCTGTATGTGGGTGTGTGTTCATACACACTTAATTAAGAGCGAAACACGACCAGTATTGTTTGAACATAGACACAATGTATTATTATTACAAGGTGCATGTTGTGTGTATGTGTGCAGAGTTGTGTGTTTTTTACATTTGATGTGAGACAGGTGTCTACAGGTGAAGCAGGGTACGGTGTCTTTAATACAAGACCAAAACAAGGCAGGAGGAGGAGAAAAATATGTTTACAATGTTGGATGGAGCGGGATGCGTGTCTTAAAAAGGTTCATATATGCATCAATGTACAAAAGTCTCTGCATAAAACTGAATCGGTTACATAGTCTCTGTTCGTTTTGCATCTGCAAGGCTTTCTGATTATAACATACCTCAAATGCATCATGTGTGTTTGCATGGAATCA
Organism: Enteromius paludinosus; assembly: GCA_032361165.1. Taxonomy (NCBI): domain Eukaryota; kingdom Metazoa; phylum Chordata; class Actinopteri; order Cypriniformes; family Cyprinidae; genus Enteromius; species Enteromius paludinosus. The sequence goes on from JAUMHQ010000051.1 coordinate 2,105,784, forward strand.
CACCTCAGGTGAAAATCAAGTATTTAATAGTTGTTTAGTTACAGAAAACATATGGTAGTGGTAAAACTCATCCCAGCCACAAAGGCTGACTTTTCTTAACAGAAGGTTGAAATAAAGATTAACTTAGTTTGTGCTGCACTACAACAGTGCTGGTTAATTCAACATATGCTGGACAAACGTTTTTCTTTTCTCAGGTTATTTAAAGGACCGTGTATGTGGTTTTTCCACTTCCGTTTATATAGTACAAGTCAGTTATTAATATCATCTATAACAAAACCTGTTAAGGACACATATGGGTCATAATTCCTTCAAAAAAAATTAAATGTTGCATAAAAAAAAACATAATTATTTGCATTGTGACATTATTTTCATTGAGCTCAAGTAAATTTTTATTATGATAACATAAAAATCAGTCAATCAACCAACCAATAACAACAATAAATAAATTTGCCGTACTGCCTTTAATTTATACAAATGTAAAATGTAGACAATTTTAAGAATATAAGAAACAAAAGAACTGTCAAAAATAATGTCAAAGAAAAAAATATTTCCAGTTATCCAGTTGTTTTTTATGTAACATACAATTGCTTTCCTTTTTTTGAGTAAGCGATTTCAATTCAGTCTTCTGAATGATTCGTCTGTCTAGTGACATTAATTACACAATGTTTAAAATGTATTTGCAGAACGTTCTTTAGAAAGTGTGTTATGTGTGTGTTTTCAAAATAGGCAACTGCATTTGAGGAAGTGGTTAACCTGGTTAGTGTCACAATTATTATTCAGTGTATGTTTTGGAAGATCCTGAATGACTACTTCGATGTCATGAAACTAGTCAGCATCCTCTAAAACTGAATGGGGAAATGGGCGTGGTTTCTCACATTTACACTGTATGTAAATGAACATAAATCAACAATTGCCCTGCTTTCAGCACAGTGTAAAAAATATATACTAAACACTTGATACAAACAAGTGCCACTTCTCTGATGTCCTGTTATGTGGCCTTAGCACTTTGCCCTTATGTATCTGCACCCTCCTCCTGGTCTCTTGCATGCCTTTAACAAAGATAAAAACTGCCTTCAGCAGTTTCACTGGGACTGGATCGGTCTTTCCCCCTCACCATCTCTTTTAATAAAGCAAAACTCTTTTCCTGAAACCTGTCACGGTGTTAAGTATGTTAAAGCTAGGAGGTGTCATTTACAAATCCGGTAACGCTGCATTACGAAGTTCAAATGTTTATTCCAGCGAGAGCCCGATGCGTAATGGTGGAAACTTTGATCCGCCCCCAAACATACCGGTGCACTCCAAGTTTCGCTCCGTTTGCGCTCGTTCTCCGAGAGTCTCTTTATCAAAATACCCGATAAACAATGAGAACGTAAAAAGGATATTTTCACATTTGAAAGACATTATTTTCCAACACTCTCTGAGGATGTCACTCCGACCCAGGGCAGGATTTTATCGCCAGGAGTTAAACAGAACCGTTTGGGACGTGCCGGAGAGATACCGAGATCTCATTCAGATAGGAACCGGAGCGTACGGGACGGTTTGGTAAATATATTATAACTTAAGTAACGTTATTTAAAAGTTAAGAATGGTCTTGCGTTACTTCCACGGGACCGACTTTTTAAAATAATTTCTGTTCCGTAGTTTTCGGGATATCGAACAAAGAGTCGTCTTACGCAATGCAGCTTTCTTAACACTATGTCTGTGCTATAGCCTACTTGTATACGGCTAAATGTGTTACAAAGTTGTAAGAAATGGCAGTACTTTCGTTAGAGCAGCGTTATGTTGCTATGGTTACCGCTGACGAACGCAATTTATGTTCGAGAGCCTCTATTCAGTGCACCTCGAGTTCATTTTTTGCAGCTGAAACGTTGTATTAAATGCTGTTAAACTGTACTGTACATGTGCTTAAATGCATTTTTATACGTGTAACCCCGTCCAGTTTTGTTTGGAGCCCCAAACCCACCCCCCGCGTTTGTTAAAGTGACTTTAGGCTCATGTTGAAACAAAGCAATAGTCCACCGGCTCTGTAACTTAAGAAGATGAGAATATTTCTGCTGTGCAATGAACGCTGTTAAGATTGGCCTTATTTTTTTAATTGCATCATACACTTCCATCTGTTTTCTTCATTGTTCTTCAACTGCATGCCTCCTGGCTTATCTGGGTGAAACTGTGAAACCTCTGTAAACTTTTCTCCCATTGCAAGAGAAGAGGTCACATAACAAAGCCCCCCGCTGTTGCCATTGTCTGCGTTTAACAAGCAGAAGTTGCCGAATTAAAGACATTGTGTTGGTCTTTAGCAAGCTTTCCGCTTTAATAGATTCTGTCGCTTGTCCGAGTTTCTCAAGTTTTAGATTGAGTAATAAACTCGTTGCACATTGTGCTGTTTGCTAAACCTCTTTCCTGACCACATTTCAGGTCCAGACGTAGAGGTAGAAAAATGCAATCAACATGACCATGCAATGTCCACAGATGGTGGACTTCACCCTCGCATTGGTCTTGTAGGTGGTTATATACACATTTGTTAAACACTGCTCTTACTCTTCTCAATATATCCACAGTTCAGCCACTGACCGTAAAACGGGAGTGCGTGTGGCCATCAAGAAGCTCCACCGGCCGTTCCAGTCCAGACTGTTTGCCAAACGTGCTTACAGAGAGCTACGGCTCCTCAAGCACATGAAACATGAGAATGTATGTCACCAACATCTACATTTACCATGTACATTATTAAAGATCTGTGTCATTAATTAATAAGCTGGCCATTTCTCCTGGTTTTGCCTCTATGAAGTTTCTCGTATCTAATTCTAACTGACTGTTCAGGTTATTGGACTGCTGGACGTCTTTACCTCAGAAATCTTGTTGGACCGATTTCAGGATTTGTAAGTTCATTCTTTCAGACCTATTGCACTACTTTAGGAGATTTCAACCTAAAAATCTAGATTTTCTTATCAACACTTACACTACCACTTAACTATTATGTAATTCAGACCATTATCAATTGTTTTAAGTTCTGTCATCACAGGCCACAACAATCAAACAGCAGCTTATGTCTTTTTCTGTCAGTTACCTGGTGATGCCGTTTATGGGCACTGATTTGGGAAAGCTGATGAAGATGGAGAGACTATCGGAGGACAGGGTGCAGTTTCTGGTCTATCAGATACTGAGGGGTCTGAAGGTTAGGCACAGATACACACACCACCTCATCTGTGAAGCACTCTGTCCTTTTTAACTTTGTGGTATCTATAAATCTTTTGCTCTTGTTCTGTTTCCACAGTACATTCATTCAGCCGGGATCATTCACAGGGTAAGTGACCCCAGAGAGTTTAAATAGATCCAGAAGGGGGTTGGGTGACCACTTCATTCAACCCTGACATTCATTCACCCTCTGTCCATCTCTTCTCTTTTATAATGACTGAGACAATTTATGGAGGCATGCATTTTTGTTTCTTAAAAAAAAAAAACAGGCTTTATATAATAAGTAGGAGCATTTTTACTTCCTCGATGTATATGTATTACTTGTTTAAATGTCGTCGTTCAGGATCTCAAACCAGGAAATCTGGCAGTGAACGAGGACTGTGAGTTGAAGGTAATTAAGCAACTTGGTCTATAGCGCAATTTAAATGAATATCTAAACATTAGGGGTGCAACGGTTCGCGTATCGTGTAACGTACGGTTCATGGTCATTTCCCAAATCATCAAAGTGATCATTCGTATCTCCTTGTTGGTGGAGACTTGAGAGAGCAGAGCATGTGCGTGTCATTATTTAGTCGTTTGGAATGCACTTGTCAAGTGGAGCGATGTGATTTCCTCATCCTCTTCAGCTGGGATGTTCCTGTGATAACGAACTTTGTGATGTGCGTCAGCAGATTCGTAAAGGGACAGATGCATTGCATAAAATCCTTTTATTAGTTTTATACATATTAGTTTTTATATATTAGCAATTTTAAAAACATGTATAAAATGTATGTTTATTTGCAACTGTTATGCTATCAACAGGAAAAAAAAAAAAAATGACATTAGAAAACAGCGAAATCTGCTGACGCACATCGTGCTGCGTTCATTACCACAGGAACATCCCAGCTGAAGATAATGGCGAAATTACATCGCTCCACTTGACTAGTGCGTTCCAAACGACTAAATAATGACACACATGGGAACTGATCACTCAAGTTCCTACTAACAAGGAGATAGGGATGATCACTATGATTTGGAAAATGACAATGAACCGTACGATACGCGAACCGTTGCACCCCTACTAAACATCAACTTTCCTGAAAAGCTGGAGTTTCAAATATCTTTGTGTGCAGATCTTGGACTTTGGACTTGCACGTCAGGCAGATTCAGAGATGACAGGTTATGTTGTGACCCGCTGGTACAGAGCACCAGAGGTTATCCTCAATTGGATGCACTACTCACAAACAGGTGAGTTACATCATCTAAACACTAGATGTTGCTGTAGGACATCCCAGGAAAATCAGTATTGCCCTTGTCATCTTTGCACCAACAGTGCTTAAGTAACAGCTTAAAGGAACATGCCACTTTCCAAATAATAGGCTCATTTTCCTACTCACCTAGAGTTAAACAGTTGAGTTTTACAGCTTTCAAATCCTTTCAGCCGATCTCCGGCAGACAGCTTTTACTGTTGGTCTTAGTACACAATGTAACTACAGAAGAGGCAAGTTTTAAATAGGAAAGATATCGAAACTCATTTTTGAGCTAGATGCTACTGGTCAAATCAGATTCAATGATCTATGCTATGCTGAAAAAAAAAAGTGACATGTTCCTTTAAGTTACAAATATGTTTGCAACTGAATGAACTGAATTGTATCATAGCTCTGCTCATAAACTAAACATGGTTTTAACAAAATAACAGATTGACTGAATTGGATCAATAAACTTGTTTTACCTGACAGACTTTAATGCTTTAGACGTACATGATGTAGTGCTGACATTTACATTCATAAATAAATTTGGTCACACTTTGTTTTATGGGCCAGTTCTCACCATTAAGTTTATGGGCTATATAATATAAGCTTTTTAAGCACTAAACAGCCAATATGGTAATAATATGCAATTAGCAATTGGGTAATAATTAGTTATTCAAATAACATGTAAACATATTTTTCCATATTTTTTTCTTTTGCATCAGTATTTATTGATCCGTATAGCATACCTATTACGTTGTTCACAGTTAAGTAGTCATATATTAGTTATGAGAGTCAAAAGAAGTTCAAACCACGAAAAAATTTACTTCTGCTTACAAATTTAAAGGTTTCTTTTGGATGAGGGTCAATGTTAAATGTTAAGAACGGCTGGTTCAATGATTAATGTGATTAACTCTTTTCTGTTTTAGTTGATATCTGGTCAGTGGGCTGCATCATGGCGGAGATGTTGCTGGGAAGGCCACTTTTTAAAGGAAATGACCGTATCTTTTTTTACAATATAACTGAAAGATGATTTCTGCTTTAACATGTTCTAGTGACACTGATAACTAGCTGACTGATTGAATGTCCAGGAAAAATATTATGTTGTTCTTTACTTGGGCATTTACACAATTAAAAATCAGTAAACTGACCTGACTTGAGATTACACAGATAAAAAAGTACTTGTGCTGCCACTATTCTTTCAATAAATCCTTGATACAGACTTACAGATCTGGACCAGCTGAGAGAGATCATGAAAATCACAGGAACACCAGCACCAGATTTCATCATGAAGCTACAAAGCCAAGATGTGAGTATATTACACTCACAGAAACACTAGAAGAGAAATGAACTGCAAACACACGTGCAGGCACGCAAATGCACAGCTGATGCGTGTGTGTGTTTTCTGCATCTACCTAAACAGGCCAAAAACTACATCAGAGGTCTACCTAAAGTACCAAAGAAAGACTTAAACACAATTTTCTTTAAAGCCAGCTCAGAAGGTAAGTAGTTTCTTTATTTTGCTGTACGATTATAAGTGTTATTTGTGTCTAATGAGCAGCATTTGTTTTAAGCGGTGAGTGCGCTGGAGCGGATGCTGCTTCTGGATCCAGAACAACGCGTGAGCGCTGCAGAGGCTCTTGAGCTCCCGCTGTTCACAGAGTTCAGAGAACCCGAGGAAGAGACGGAAGCCCTGCCTTATGATCACTCTATGGACAACACAGAAATGCCTCTGGACCAATGGAAGCGTATGAGATAGCATCTTAATAAAAGAAAAAGAATTGCTAGGTTTTATTCCTATGGGTTAACGTTAAGAACGAATAGGCACGAGTTGAAAAAACTGAAGAGAGATGACAATGCACAATACTTTTCTTAATGATTATAATTTTTGTCTGTCACTTCGCAGGTCACACTTTTACAGAGATCCTGTCATTCCAGCCACCCGTTACAGAGATCAGAGACTCCAAAGAAACATCCCTCTGAATGAACACAGATACACACTATATATAAAATGCATAAATCCATGTGAAAAGAAAATGAAATAAATGTAAACTAGCCTAAATGACAAGAGTTATATAGAACACAATGTTCTTATTGTTATAAGCTTATGTGGATCTCTTTATTACTTGAACATGCAAATTCCTGTTTTTTTTCTGCAACCAAAATCCACTGTATGTGAAAGCTAGTCTTAATGATTTCAGCGTGACAGTAGGCTTATTTGTTATTTACTTTGCTTATCAGTTATTATTTAATTTATGAATGCAACAGTTTACATAGAATATGTCAGTGGTAGCACATTTAACGCTGCACCTCTTTTTTTAATTAATGAATAAAAACATCTTAATGAGTGTGTTCTGATTTGTTAGACTGAAAAAAACATCCAGTGAAACAATTTGCACTCAGAATATATGGTAACACTTGAGAATAGGTAACACTTGTTAACTATTAACTATGAACTTTTCCTCAGTAAATTCTTAATTTACTTCTTATTAATAGTAATGCGGTAGTTGTTAAGTTTAGGTATTGGGTAAAGGCTTAATTAGCACTAATAAATAAAAAAATAAATACTGGCTAGTATTCTTATAAAATACATGCTAATAAAATATAGTGTCATGGAATTTACTAGTAAATGTCATAAATAGTTACCAAGATATTTCATCAATAGTTTTCCTGAGTCAGATTGCAAAACTCATCTTGCATAAGTTTAGCTTTAAACATCAAGCACCCAGCACAAAATAAAATGGTATCATGCCTGTTAACTGCTAAAGGTGCACATGTAGTATTTCCCACAGATAATAATAAAAGTCAAACAGTCCGTAATAAAGACAGAAAAACATGCAGCCAAACAACAACAAATAAGGAAAATTAGTGTTTAGTTGCCAGAAAAAAAATTATCTTTGATGCCTTTTTTCAAAAACATTCTTAGCTACATTGTTGTTTTTGGGGGTCTTTGTTAAGGAGTGTTTGATCTGTATTATCTGTTTGAAAATATTACATGTGCACCTTTAGCAGTAAACAGTTAAACATGATACTATTTTATTTTTGTGCTGGTAAGATGCCTTATGTAATCTTACTCAGCAAAAACATCTTTAACATTTAAACCTCTGCTAAAAAATTAAGGATGATTGTTTTTTTATCACAGCATGTCTGTTCCTAAGAAACCACCTTGAAGGCAAAAATCAGTCGTCCACCTGTTCAAACAAGCTTAGATCCCACTTGTTAAGCAACATTATGTTACGTATGTGACCATAAGGACTGAGGTCTATATAAAAGTGAAATTGCAAGTCAACTTAAGGGAAAGCTAATTTCACTCAACAACACCATGGAGGGAGCTGCTTTATTTCTTCTGCTGATGGGTCTCTTGGCCCATGGACAAGGTGGGAAACTTATGAAAACTTAGTTTTTACAAACTGATGGAACTGCTTGTCAAAATGTTAAGTGTTCAGTCCGAATACAATCCCACAGAGTTGCGCTGGGAAAACGGCTACGACCAGAACCTAAATTTTAACTGCCCTGCAGGATGGTCTATATCTTACATAAAGAGGTGAGTAAAAAGCAGATTGCATTCTATAAATGCATAGATACTGTTAAAATGTTTCTAAAATAAATGTCAAAATATCTGTGTGCGCCACAAAAATATGGATAAATGAATGCAGTTACATTAAAATACAAATTATTGGCTATAAAACATGCATGGTAATTTAAATAATACATTTCTCAAAATGAATGCTATAATAATGAAACAGAACACATAATCAAGTTGGTACTTCAATCGCCTCTGGCTCTTTCCTTGCCTACTGAATAAACCAAGCCAACATGATAATCATCATGAGGACCGCATGTGGGAGTTTGGCTGTAAAGACACCTTTGATTCTGGTGCAGACTGTTTCTGGGCACCTTACGTCAATGATTTTGATCAAACGTTCAACTATGAGTGTCCACCGCACCACATCATCACAGGAATGAGCAGCTACCACAGCAACAAGCACGAGGACCGACGGTGAGCTCTGATTTTGATCTTTTGTGTGAGTTCACTTGAGCCGAAGTCAATAATACATGTTTCTTTAACACAGCTGGCAGTTTTACTGCTGTAGAAGTACAAGATACTGTACTGCGGACTGTGAGTGGACTACCTATGTGAACTGGTTTGATGAGTTCTTCCAATGGAGCGTACCAAACCATAACTACCTGGTGGGTGCTGAAAGCTACCATGAAAACAAATATGAGTAAGTACAGCAGATTTCAGATTTTTCTTTTCTTTCTAGAATATTTTGCATATACAGGTTTTCGGTAGACGGTGATGCAAATGTGATACTGGAATCCTAATTGCATGTGAAACTGAATATTTCAATGCTAAAAAATTTTTTTTCATGTTTTCAGAGACCGGCGCTGGAGGTACAAGTATTGTAGTAAAGTACAATGCTGAAACTCTCAAAGAGAAAAAAAATCTCAAATCTGCAATAAACACAAGATGGAAATGTAGTGTCGTCACGTAGTGACCCCAATTAGTGGGAAAAAAATCTCTCTTTTGCAATTATCAATAAAACTGAGTTCCAGTATATGCACTCCAATAATTAACCATCTTTGAACCATATTATTACTTTTTCATGATAAACAACCACTGAGACTCCTCTTCATTTTTATTTACTCAATTTTTTATATTTTCAGCATAATAATCATAATGAAAAACATCTGAACTCTGCACAATGAGTTCACCATCAGAATGATTTGATTAGATTTTGATAGTTGTTAAGTTTATGGTATTGTGTAGTATTAGGAATGTAGAGTAAGGCATTAATATGTGCTTAATTAGCAAAATTAAAGCAACAAATAAGCTACTAAAAGGTGTAATTTTATCATTAATACAATACAATACAATGTTTATTTAAAGAGCACATTTAAAAACAACCAGAGTTGACCACAGTGCTGAACATAGTAAAATAAGAAAAATGCTCAGACATAAAAGCACAAGAACATAACAAAAATAAAACAACATGAAACAGCAGTAGAATGAAGTTCAAAGAGTATTAAAAGCAAGAGAAAAGAGATGGGTCTTTAGAGCAGACTTGAAGGCAGAGATAGAGGGAGCTAATCTAATATGAAGCGGTAGGTTGTTCCAGAGTTTCGGAACAATCAGTTGCAAATGCTCTATCTCCACGATTTTTGAGTCTAGATCTAGGCACAACAAGTAGACCGAGGTCACTAGATCTCAAAGCTCTTGAAGGAGTGTATGGATGGAGCAAGTCTGTAAGGTACTGAGGGGCCAGATTATTAAGAGCTTTACAAATAAGAGAATTAAAAAAATTGGTAGCCAATGCAAAGCAAGATAAACTGACTCGTACCTATGGGTGCCAGAGAGCAATCTAGCAGCTGCGTTCTGCACCAACTGCAGACGGGAAAGAGATGACTGAGAAACACCATAATAAAGGGAATTGCATTAGTCTAAACGAGTAGTTACAAAGGCATGGATCACTGTTTGAAGATTACTTTTTGTTAAGAAGGGTTTCACTTTAGAAAGTAGACGAAGGTGAAAAAAAGCATGATTTTACAACAGCACTGATCGGTTTATCAAACTTCAGGCTATGATCAAACAGAATACCCAGATTTCTAGCACACTGAGTTTCATATGAAGTCATATGAGTTAACAGACCGTCAAGGGAGTTATCATATTAAAAATGTATATAAAAAAGTTATTATGAAGTGTTTTCAAGCAATCAAACATCCAGCTTTATCTATTTATAATATTATGCATTTATATCTTTTAAAAATGACATATTTACTGAGAAGACAAGGTGTCTCACATTGTTTTAGTAGTGCATTGAAACTTGCACCATATTCCTCTTTTCTATTTACTACATTTTATATTATACCTTTCAGCATTTTACCTCAAGTGCTGTAATTATGACTTAACATGTCAACAAAAACTATGTGTCTGGGGAAATATTATATCCCTAAAAACTTGATTTCTTTACTCATATTTTATCTTCCAGTGGGCAAAGTGAGTCACTGTCACTATAGTACCTTACATAAAAATCAGAAGAGTAGAGAATTATGGTTGACATCATCAGATGGATTATCACCACTTCAAAACAAACATTTGTTCCCCAAACTCTTACCCGTGTAGTCGTCACGCTTGTTTACAGTATTAGTACCCCGTTACTGGAAGCACAATATCAGCCCACATATTTGATTTACTCTTAATCAAACTTCATCAATAAAAAAAATCAAGCTGACTTTGATTCAACTCATAGGTTTGTTGGTAGAGACTTCAAGACCTAAACCTTAGGTTCAGATGAGATGAGTTACTGACGCTGTGCCTCCAGGAACTGGATTCAAAACACTAACACTAGTCATGCTTGTTAGAGTTGAGCAGAAGTCACGAGTAACAAGGTGTTCTCAGTAAATTTCCCTGGCATCACATCACTAACATGACGAAGCATACGAGTCGCATGACATTATTACATGGATTATTGGATTTTCACCACTTCAAAACAAATATTTGATGCCTAAACCCTTCCTTTTAGAGTCGTACACCTGTTTAGAGCAGTGTTTGCCAACCCAGTTTCTGAAAGGACACAAATCGCACAGCTAAAGAATGACACTTTTGTGTTTTAGTTCTGTTTTCCTGCAGAGTGATTATTCTATTTCCGTGTTTGTCTCTGTAAAGATGCTTTGAAATTATCTGTATTGCATTACAGTAAGTACTACAAAAACAATCAAACAGACCTAAAAGAAGACACTCAAAATGTGCCTCCCAGAAATGGGTAACATAACATTAATGGCACTTAGAAGTGAACAAGTGTGCGTGAGTCAAGGGTACAGTACAATCAAATATATATTATTTATTATAAGAACGTTTTACTGGCTCTAATTCTTTAAACATGAGAACGCTAAACATTAGTCACAAATCTTTGAATAAAGAAATACAATTTCATTCTGGGGTGTTTTTATGTAACTCCAGTAACACCAATAATAATATTATTTAAAAAATTACATTATACAAAATATTTAACGTAAATATTTTGGTTTCACTGGATTCTTGCTTTCCCTCACATATGCACTAAAATCCAAAAAGTGACTGAAAAGACAAGTGATTCTTTTAATAGCGCATCAAAACCTGCAATGTTTTGCATGCTTATTTACTACATTTATCATAAGTTATATTATCAGCATAACAGTGCACATGGCTTATTTCAATAGCATAAATCTCACAAAAGCACCCACTGAACAGTTACACTGTGTGGCAGAATCACACAGGCAATAATTATAATGAAAATACCAACAGCAAATAATTATTAAAGAACTTTTCTAAGATCTGACTTGGCACAGGAGTCACTTTTAACAAAACAGTGAATAAACTACTTCTCTAATGCAGTCATTTCATCATTTGCCTTATTATCCTTTTTAATAAAAAGACACACTGTTCTCTTAAAGTTCAATGAATCTCAGAAATAAATGAAAACATAAAATGCGTCTGTAAGCACCACAGCAGAACAGAGATGTGCACTTTTTTAGTTTGTTTTACAATTTGCAATTTTTTCTGTGTTATTTATCTTGCATACAGTATTAACTGAGTCACTGCAACTGTTGTGCCTCACATAAAAATTACAGGAGTGCAGCACTCGATTCATATTATGATGACATTTTCAGAGGGAATAATAGATTTTCACCACTTCATAAGGTTTACAAACGCTTGTTTCGTAAACTCTCTGTAGTTGAGACGCTTGTTTAGGGCAGGGTTTCCGCAACCTGTTACTGGAAGCAGACAAAGAGCACATATTTTAATCTCTTCTTAATCAAACAGACTTGACTAATGACAGTAAAGTTGACTTTGACTTTGATTCACCTCATAGGCTCATTGGTAGACACTTTAAGATCTGAAACAGATAAGTCAGATAATATCTAAATGTACTTTATGTGCTGTTGCTGTGCCACCCGGACATGGGTTCAATACACTGGTTTAGAGCATCCTTTATAACTTTAATCATGGTTAGAGATGAACAGGTGAGTGTCACAAGTAACTGTGTCACTTAGATAAACAAATAAGGAAAATAAAAATAAGTAAAATAAAACACATCTACATCAGATTTATATGATTTTATGAATTAAAGTTTCACAGGATAATCAAAAGTGTTGCCTAAAACTGCCTAACTTTGCTGGCTCTTTGACAAACAGCATGAATGTATATACACATTCTGATTTCAATATCTGTAAAGCACTCTTTTCCTTGGTTTGCAACTTTACAACCAGTTTAAGTTGTGTGTATATCTTCTAAAACAATGAAAAAGTCGAGTTGTACTACATTGTTTTAAGCAGTCCGTCAAGGTGCTGCTGGAAGTCAGACTCGTGATTGGCCGCTGCTCTTCTCAGATGTGTGATTTCCAGACATGTGATTGGCCACTGACAGAACCAGCCGCACCATAAGCATTTAAAAGAACACATACAGAATGAGCACCATCAACAGAGTTCATAGATAAACAGCAGAATCAAAACACCATGAGGAGAGCTGCTCTCTTTCTGCTTCTGAATGGACTGTTGGCCACTGGACACGGTGGGTGATTTGAATAAAAATGTGTTGGTGTTTTATACAGAATTTAAAATTTCAAAGCATATCTTTGAGAGACTGTGATCTGCAGCATTACTTTTTTAGGTATTTGATACTTGAATATCATTTTTTAAACCTTGTTACGTGTCAGCACTTGCAGATCATTGCTCCTTTGCTGATTTTGATTGCTTCCTCATTTGCAAGTCGCTTGGATAAAAGGATCTGCTAAATGACTAAATGTAAATACTGTATACTCCAAGCTGACACTGGTTTGGTCTTTATTTCCACACAGGCTGGCATAACAACTATGATGAGCCTCTCAATTTTAAATGTCCCTCAGAAGAATCAGTGTCCTCCATAAAAAGGTGAATATTGCTTGCTATAGGTTTTTAAACATAGTATTTTATATAATTTCTGTGATTAAAAGCAATTAAAAGATTTTTTAAAGTGTTGTTTTTCTCCATTCCTTGCTTGCCCAACATAACCAAAGCCTACACAGCAACTACTATGAGGACCGGCGTTGGGAATTTAGCTGTATACACACCTACGACCTAAATGAGGATTGTTTCTTGTCACCCTACGTCAATGAATTTGACGAGCCATTCAGCTTTCAGTGTCCAGAACAGTACGTGATCGCAGGAATGAGCAGCTACCACAGCAACTTCTATGAGGACAGACGGTGAGCTGATGAAATTAAACATAAACTTACACTAAAGCTTTGATTCACTCGAGTTTATCTGAGCTGATGTCAAAACTATTCGTTCACAGCTGGCAGTTTTACTGCTGCAAAAGTGTGTGTATTTCTGGAACCTGTCAGTGGACTTCATATGTGAACTCCTTTGACGAGTACTTCCAGTGGACTCTGCCTCCTCACAATGTTCTGGTGGGAGCTGAAAGCTACCATCAAGACTTTGAAGAGTGGGTATCATTTCTTCACTTACTCATTATTTAATAATTAATAAGTCAAACATGCCAGACTGCTTCCTCTGTTACTCACACTTGTTTTACTTGATACAGGGATCGAAGATGGAAGTACAAGTACTGTCTCCAACAATGTCTTTAAGACTCAATATTCTCTCACAGTTCAGTGAAACTCTGAAATAAAAGCATGATGAAGACAACTTTTGGAAACACTTTCTATGAAGCCTCAAGCCTGTATTTATAATACATTATTAGGGTATTCTTAAAGCAAAAAAATAACATCATAGTATAACATCTCATGAATAATCATAAAAACAATTATAATACATTATAATATTAACGTATTTGTGATTATAACATTTAAGAGTATGATTATTTCTAAAAGAGCAGAAAGAAAGAGTTGCCATCCTCAGACATTTCAGACATGTCCACTTTAGAAGGTAACAAAACAGCTGTTGAGATAAATGGAGCGATTCTAAAATCTGGAAAATTATCAGGTCCCGACAGTTTCTACCAAGTTTCAAAGTCTCTCCCCGCAACCATGACTCAGGGAACCATTTCAGTCCTTCTCAAACAGGATAAAGACCCACTTAAATGTGCATCTTACCACCCAATCAGCTGAAGATCCTGACCAAGGTGCTAGCATTTAAAATAGAGCCAGTCATGAGTTAAAGGTGCCATAGAATGGAAAACTGAATTTACCTTGGCATGGTTGAATGATAACAGTTCAGTACATGGACATAACATACTGTGAGTCTCAAACACCATCGTTTCCTACTTCTTATAGAAATCAAGTGTTTGGCAAAAGACGACTGAAAAACACAACACGTAACAGTCTAGAGGCGTAATAGTTATGCTCTCCACATTTGCATATACCCGCCCATGCTTACCATTCAACAGGTTGTTGTTAATTGTTTCATGTAAAACATACAATACAATTTTCCTATATTATTGCATATTTATATCTTCAAAAATAAAATGATATTTATCTTAAGACACAGTGTCTCACATTGTTTAGTAGTGCACCAAAAGCTGCAGCAATCTGTAGTCAGAGCGTGATTTGCCGACTTGTGATTGGCTGCTGCTCTATTAAGGAATATGTTTGTCTGACTCATGATTGGCTGCTGAAGGAGTCAGACACAACCACAGCTTATGTAATCAGGATGCATCACATACTTGGCATCCTTATACACAAGAGACCATGAGGAGAGTTGCTCTGTTTCTGCTACTGACTGGGCAGTTCGCCAGTGGACAAGGTGAGGGACCTCACTACAGCGTTTAATACTGATCACTTTCCTGAAATTTCCATATGCACTTCTATATTAATTGGGATCTGCTAAACTAATAAGGTTGGGTATGTAACTCACACAGACTGACATAACAACTCTCAACTTTGAGTGCCCTCCAGGCGAGTCTATATCCTCCATCAGCAGGTGAGTATTCCTACTGTATTAATGAATCATTTTTTAGCTATTTTAAACATTATTATAAAGACATAAACTTGAGTTGACCAATTGTAAGTTATGACTGAATGCAACCAACATATAGATATCAGCAAAATTATAATTATTGTAAAATTTCAATATATATTTTTACATTTATTATTCGTCTTTCCGAACGAATGTAAACAAAGCTATCACAACAATTATCATGAGGGCCGACATTGGAAATTTACCTGTAAGCCCACCTTCAACTGTTTCTTATCGCCTTACATCAATAACTTTGACGAAACATTCAGCTATGACCATGTGATCGTAGGAGTAAGCAGTTACCATAACAACTACCACGAGGACAGACGGTGAGACGATGTTCAATTGTTTCACTTTTCACTTTTTTTGAACTTTGATTCACTCAAGTTCATCTCAACTGGTGACAATAGCATGGTTAACACAGGGGGCAGTGTTATTGCTGTAGAAGTAAATATATCTCTGAGGTCAGGGGTCACCGTCAGAGGACTTCATACATGAACTCCTTTGATGAGTACTACCAATGGACTGTACCTCTACAGTGAGTTCTGGTGGGCGCTGGAAGCAACTTGTGATTTTCATGAGTGAAAATAATTGCTTTTATTTTTAGAATATATCATATTTCTCATTATGTTATTTCTAACATGTTATGTCTAGCTGTGCTCTCTAGCTCACTAACACGATGCTTGATTTACTTCTTTCAGAGATTGATGATGGCGGTACAAGTACTGTGTCCAAAGATCATGTAGACACCAAGACTCAGCATTCTCTCAAATTTCAGTGAAACTTCAGTGGGCTAAAATCATTGGATTTAATCTTAGCAGTAGTTTTAATTGATTAAAAATGATCGTTGATAAGACCACAGCTGTACTGATAGCTACCTAATGAACCTTTCTTAAAAATCCTAAATGTGTACGGTGTATGTTTCTGCAACACAATCTCATGGTAATTCATAGCTATTTTATGCTTACTTTTATCTAAAAATCGTGTGTTAAGTAGTAACTCAATAAGTACTTTAATAACATAATCAAACACAGATTCAGCATAGAATACATATCTGTTGTTAAATCCTCCAGGACTTTGATCATGTAGGAAATGTTATACAATCAGAACTCACCTGATGAAATGGTTCCTTCCGGTTGATCCAGAGAACTCAGCACCAATGGAAGATCAACAGGAGAGTTCATTAACTGCTGTGTGTTCTGAAAAGTTTCAATAAGACATATATTAACAACAACAAAAGTTTATTAATGTATTGGCCCTTATGTATTAGGCCTAATGTTAACACATAAATTAACTCATGAAAGAGAAATAAAGCTATTACACGTAAAAACGCAAAGCATTTTCTCCTTAATTGCTTTATTTTTATACACATCAATATTTCCAAATATATTGCAATATATTAAAATATATAAGCACTAGTTTCCCAAATATGTATTATTGTTTCATAAGGCTATTACAAGTTGGTCTGTATTTTGTATTTGTTTAAGTTTTTCACTTGACGCTAAATTATGAGTCGTTGTCACCACAGCAACAGCACTGTCGATTTACATATCCATAATTGCACATCCTTGAGTTATGATTGACTGACAAAATTAGATTAATAATGTAATCTTTGGAAGTTCAAATAATCTTTTAACATCACTTTAAAACAAATATTCGTTTTTCAAATCCTTACCCAGCGTTGTAACGTTTGAAATGTCAGTCAAAGATGTACAGGTGAGCGCGAGGCACGTCAACAAACACGTCCATCACATCACGTGATGCGTGAATGGCTGAGAAACGGACGTACCACGTGATGAAGCCTGTTTAGTTCTACGTAATTTTAATATAACTACAAAAACAATAAGGTCGTCATTATTGTTATTATTAATATTTTATTAACATATATGATTAAAAATATCTCAATATTATTGTTACTCAAGGCACTTGCCTTTAATGTACGAATTATAAATTAAGTATTATTAATACATAAAATATATTTAAAAAAGAAGAAACTAAATTTCGTTCATAAGCTCATGTGCATATTCTTTTATATAAAATTAGGAACACAAAACAACTATTTCATTTTCGACTTAAAATATAAAACATAGGACGTAAGATAATCAAGTAGGTGACCAAAAAGTGCCCATGACAATACTGTTATAAACATTTAATGTACATTTAAAAATAAACTTTCAAAGGGGAATCAGAACAGATTATTTCCCCTACGACCACAGAGTGGCAGTACAGACCAAGATTGAACTCAAACAAAGCCAGTCACATTATAGTAGTGACCTAACTACTAAAACACTCCACAATCGACTGGAATCATTTTATCAGCTGCATTGTTGCAGTTTCCTTGCACTCCTTGCCCTCTTCTTGGCTTCACTTTCTCATTCTTTCTCTCTTGGCTCCTTGATTTGAGTCTTTTCAGCTGACCTTGGCTAGAACTTAATATTTAGCTTGTAGGTCACATGGGGTGAGGAAACAAACTAACAGGTCCACTGTGTTATTGTGTCCAGCTGAGGAAGCAGGTTGCAGAATTGCTGCAGATGGTCAGTGTGATGTATGTCTAGCAGGTGGAATGTGGGATAGATGGGCCAGTTCATGGCCACTGTGTATCCGGCTGAAAAAAAAAGCAGATTTCCACCACGCACACAGACTAAGACTAAACATTTGTCAGTGTGACCTGACACATTATGAACAGGAGCATCAGCTTTATTACATTATTCTTTTAAAAATGATCATCCTATATTACATGTCTCCCAAATTAGGCAATTTTGGCCTGTCATGGCACGATTTGTGGTTTTAATCACTATATTTTTTTATGTCTACGGCGTCATTTTTTGCTAAATGAAATTCTGCTCTTTCAGTTTGGTTCCCATGCTTCTGCTTGTCTTTCACACGTCTCAGATATCGAGCTAAAAGTGAAACATCTCTCATTGTCAAGGTCTCTTGGGGGATGGGGGGAGGTGTTAGCCAGAGAAAGAGGGGAGAAACAGAAAAATGAAGAGGAGAATAAAGGAATAAATGCCAGGGAGGGAGGGTGGAAGCAGAGAGCGATAGAGAGAGAGGGAGTGTGTCCCTGCCAGAACTCACGTAGACCCACAGCTGCAGAGTCTTTCTGATCCCAGCACCTCCCTTCGCCCCTCTGTCACACTCCCAGCGTTCAAAACGTGTGTGTGTGTGTGAGAGAGAGAGAAAGCTCTATTTTATTTGTAGGTCAAGCTGTTTGAATAACCCAATTGTCTGGGTGGCACCACACAAACTTTGCAATCAACATATGCAAGTGCATGCGGCCAACATGTGCTGCTTTTTAAAGCATGGTTAATATACGCACCAGCTCAGAATAGACATCTATGACATGCATGCGTGTAGAGCGGTGTCTTGTATGACATCAGCCCATCTCCAGCATGCTTATTTGATCAATGCCTAATTCTGATTGGCTGCTGCTTTCCTCTTTTCATGACTGGATTACTGTGATTGGTCACTGGTTTGCTTTGTTGATGAATTGGCTTTGTTTCGATTGGTTGCGGCTTTCAATGTGTTAGATTTACATTACTGAACTGTAATTTCCAGTCATTACTGCTAAATTATCCTTAAAAAGGCCCCCTATGCAATGTTGAGGGGTCTTGTGTCTGTATATGAGCCTACTTCAATAGCTCCTTACCAAATAAATGGATTTAAACAATGAAATTATCATGTGATATCAAAAGAGACCAGCCACCGAGTATTATGAGAGACATGCATGTATAAAAGCTATCAGCATATATGGTATAGGGGTCATAATACAAAAGTATTTGATCACAAAATGAACACTGATTTGAATTAAAGAGATATTATTCCCAAAAATAAAATATCTGTCATCATTTAGCCACTCGTTCCAAACATATAGGACTTTGGTTACTCTTCAAAACAAAAAGTAAAAAAAAAAAAGTCACCCTAGTGGTAACCAAACTTAAAATGAATCCATATGAATCGAGTGGTTTAGTCCAAGAGCAATAAGATACTATTTTCTTATACTCCAGCAACTTCAAAATCATTTTTACAGTGTGTGATGAACAGTGTGTAATTTCGGCTTCAAAGATTAACCAAAGTCTTATTGATTTTGGAACATGACACTGTAAATGATTTTTGTAAAAAAATAAAAAATAAATCTTTATTAAATGTTCTCACTGAAAATGCTATTGACACTGATTGTGTTTCAATATAAACAACATAAATCAACCTGGGTAATCTATCCCTTTAAGGATTGCACTTTGGCATATCCAAGTTTTCATGCAATGATGTAAGCATTTATTTTGTGTTAACTGAACAAACCAAATATAATTTGTGCACACTAATGCTGAAGTGCTCCATTAATCAGGTTGAGTTTGTTAACAGGACATTTGGACACTGGTCATTGCGTTAGAACATTCTGTGATCGTCAGCACACTGCTGTGGTCTACTGCCATCATATATATAATACACAGAAATATAAAACATGGCAAAGCATGCTGTCAGTGCCATAAAACATGGCTAAGAAAGTTCACACTCACTCATGCATTGTAAGAGCATCTGCTAACTGAGTAAACAAAACCAAATTTAGCTGCAGCTTAAACGTCTGATATTTGAAAGCATGCACTGACTCAAGGAGGAGGAGACTATTTTTAGCCTGGGTCGTAATTTCAAGGTTTCCTAAGGAGAGTCCAACATCGTGCTGGTAGTCGGTGATGCCAGTTGGCTGTCTGGGAGCTGGTGATTCTGACATCGATAGGCTCCTACAACAGAGGGGCATCTGATTACACATTGTCTCCAAACGATCAGCAGTCTCTGAGAGAAGAGCAGATTCATTCAGACACCTGTAATTGACTGTACATGTCGCTCATGAATCAGAGACTGGTTGCTTTAAGTAATGAATGGCTGCATCAGAATTAGAGTCAAAGCAATTCTTTGTATACAGTATCTTCTAAATCCAAGAAACAAACAACTATACATACATGGATAGTTGATGTATCTATGCTGTGACAGAAAAATGTCAATAATATTGAAAATACACCTCTCTCATCTGTAACCATAAGAATGAAGATACATTTTCTCATGATATTTTTATTTGTATGTATTTTTTTATTTTTGCTGTCACACCATAGGACACAGTCCAAATTTTATTAGGCAACTACCACATACATAGAAGTCCGCAGAGGCTGCATTTATTTGATCATAAACAGCATTATTGTGAAATATTACAATTTAAAATGACTGTACATTTTAAAAGTAATTAGTACTGTGACATTAGTACTGTGCAAAAGTCTTAGGCCACTAGTATTTTCACCAGTATTTCATTGGTTATTTCTATCTTTTGTGGTAGCGAAATATCAGTTTACATTTCCAAACATTATTTTTGTCATTAATTATAATAATGCAGTGAGATTATTGTCTGCACAAGGAGTCTGGAATGACATGAAGTAACCGAACAAACGGAGAACTGTGGCAACATCTCCAAGATGAAGAAAAAAACCTACCTGCAAAGCTACAGTACTGTTCAAAGTTTTAGACACTCGTGGAAAATGCTGTAAAATGAGACAAAAAAAAACACGTTTGGAAATGTAAACTGACACGCTACCGCAAAAGATAGAAATAACCCATATTTACACATGTAATAAAATAGAGAAAGTCAGGTAACAAATTATCCTAAGTATTGTACTTTGATTTGAGATATTGTATACCGCCTCGATCCTTAACCACTGTTTACCACGTCCAGTGTTTAATAAACCTGATATGAGGTCATATGTCATTGAATTTTGAGTATTTAATTATCACCTGTGTACAGAAACTGTGTTTACAGTAAGCCAACACATCTTAGGTATTCCATTTCTCTCAGACAGAAGATTTTCTGAATGAATCTGCAGGCTGTGTTGACCCAGCTTTGCTGTGTTTCTCGCTGCAGCTGGTTCCCGTAGCGACAGCAGACATGGCAAGCTGCACGTTGCCACGCCGCTGAGCTCAGAGCTCGGAGCCAGACAGTCAGCTGACAAGAGAGAGAGAGAGAGTCAGTCTATGAAAGGATATGGCTGAGAGTTGTAAAGCGGCCGAGTGAGAAAGAGAGAGAGTGAACGAAGGACTTTGTAAGGACGTGTTATGTAGTCTGAGGCCAAAAAGAAGCAATGGAGTTGAATTGAAAGAAAGAAACTGAGAGGGGGACTTTGAAAGGGTGTGGATAAAGAGAGAGTCAGAGTTCATACAATGCACATAATGACAGTATTTTCTGACCAACATTTAACAGATCCAGTGTGACCAAAACCGCAGTACAGTGCAATCTATAGATGATGAATATCTATATAACCCTTATAGCTGGGGAGTTGAAATTCTTCTAATATATAACATATTAAAACCATTTACGATTCTCTAACACTTTAGGGTCCTTTGGTTGCTTATTAGCATGCATACTACTAAAATAATACAGTAGCCAGTTATTAGTAGTAATTAAGAACATATTAATGCCTTATTCAACTTATCCTACACCTACCTAAACTTAACTACTACCTTACCTTACTAACAATTAATAAGCAGCAAATTAGGAATGTATTAAGGGAAAAGTTATAGTTGGTAGTGAATAAGTATTACCTTTTCTAAAGTGTTACCATAAATGTTGCTAATTCCCTTATTAAAGGGATAGTTCACCCAAAAATGAAAATGTGATGTTTATTAGCTTACCCCCAGGGCATCCAAGATGTGGGTGACTTTATTTCCTCAGCAGAACACAAACAAAGATTTTTAACTTGAACCGTGGCAGTCTGGTAGTCATTCAATGTAAGTGGATGGGATCCAAACCTAGCATCACCTTTCAAAGTAAAAAAAACATTCACAGACAAATCCAGATTACACCCCGCGGCTCGTGACGATACATTGATGTCT
>JAUMHQ010000051.1:2128252-2143422 GCA_032361165.1 Enteromius paludinosus
ACTACCAGACTGCCACGGTTAAAGTTAAATATCTTCGTTTGTGTTCTGCTGAGGAAACAAAGTCACCTACATCTTGGGCTAAGGGGATATTTAACATTAACGAAGCTGGTTAAAGAGCCCGTTCCACCCAAAATTAACTTCCTTTACCCACCGATTCTGAAATATTCTGTCCCAATCCTTCAGAAATCCTCGGAGATACCAGAACAACCCCATCTGTAACTCAAATATACGACTACCGGCATGATACAGTATACGCATGTAGTTTGAGCTTATGTGTGTGTGACTCAAGCGTTTGATTAATAGCTGCTGTCAGATTATAAGTCATCACAGTTGCACTGAATTACGGCTAATAACAGTGAACAATGTGTATCTACCACTCCTCGCTTAGACTTCAGAAGTTATAGAAATAGGAAACACAACCTCCTTTGTCTTCAGCGAACGTGCGTATGCCAACACCCACGAAGGGGATGACAGAATTTGGCTTGTTTGCTTGTTTAATCTAAATGTTTATGTTGGAAAATGGGAGAATCTGCTCAGGATCTCCTAGTGCCAGGAAAACCTGCTGGAGAAAGGAGTGGTTGAAGACATTAATCTTTTAAATGTTTATACGCAACTCTTTCAGGTTCCATCTTGCAAAAACCTACTGTAAATATGAATTATTTGCCCATTGTTGGCTATCGCGGCCACGTGAGAAAGAGGGAGAGAAATCTTTTCTGATGCTGAGCCAGAATAGTCCGGGAGGTGATGTGAGGGTGCGTTTCTCCTATAAATCTGAGATTTCAATGCCGCTCAAACAGCCAGTGATCATTTTTATCGCCTGTAATATGTGAACTGTAAAGGTGAAAGGATGTTCTATAAAGGCCAGTATCTGCTGACTGGTCCGGCCGCTCTTTAAATAGCCCACTGTCCACTCTGTCCTGCTCACCACAGGCACAATTATGCCTTTTTAAAACCTCGGCACAACACTCTCACTGTCACTGTGACCTCACCACGACACACACCTGTCAAACTCAAGTGTTAAAGTCGAGCAGCACATGATCTACATCAGAGGAATTCTGCTCTCTAATCGCTCAGGGACACGCAGGTCAAGGTTGCAGAGAGTGACAGCGAGCCACTGTTCACGTCTGTTTCTGAACGTGTAAACCTGTCAGGTTAGGTCAGTTCTAAAACTTTCCCAAGGCCATTTTTACGTCATTTCTGTGTATCGGATCCAAGTATGGTGAAACGCTGAGAGAGTATTTTTAGTGTTATTGTTAGCTAAAAGCATGATTAAACCAGCTGAAATATTTCATACACAGGTATCTGCTGGAAATTCTTTGAATGAATAGCTTTAAGTAAAGCTGGAATAAAATACAAACGTCAGATGAAAAACTAAACAATAATTAGAAATGCTACCTGAATGTGAGAGATACAAATATATACATTTATTAACTATTTTTTAAAAGTCTATCAAATTAAATTGAGATGTAATAAAGTAGAAATATTAGACCACACAAAAATTTGAAACGCTAAAATGCTACATGTTCAAGCTGACAGCCTAAAATAAATAAACTAAAACTGAACTAAATTAAATTAATTACATCAATTTTATAAAAAAATAAGTCATCATTTACTCGCCTGTGTGTTGTTTCAAACCCATATGACTTTATTTCTGACAGACTATCATTGGCACATTGTTCAAATGTTCATTAAATGTATGCATTTGGCAGTGTGTTTCTGTGGGAATCAGACCCCTGATGTTAGCCATGCGCTGATGTGCAGTTTAGGACATTTTAGTTACTTCCCACAATGAAAGTGAATGATGACAAGGGAAGGCCAAACTCCGAAATGACAAAAAGGGACCATAAAAGTATAACAAAAGGAGAAATACTCATGCTTTTCTTTTCCATATGTGAAAGCTCCAGAAAAGCACCAGAAACGTATGAGTTCTACGCTATATTCCATATTTTATTATGTCATATTTTAAGCTTGAGGAAAAGAGCAAAATCTAAAGTAACACTGCCAACAAAATTAAATAGAAAAAATACTAAATTCTTGTGTTCAGACCTTATTTGCATTCATGTGCATTCCATAAAATGTTTTTAAACAGCCTTATTCACGCTAATTGTAAAAATATATACTGCATGCTTTTCATTTTTGTGTGAGCTGTCTCTTTAAAGCCTGCTATCTGTTGAATTTATCACTGTTGCGACTTTTGCTCCATAGAGCTCCTGGTGGAGGTAAGTAAACACAGGCTGTTTCCTACATACATATTCAATCCGCATATATATTATAGACTCCACAGGGACGAGAGAGACTCCATGTTCAAGTTTAAATTTCTCTACGTTTTCTGAATGCCTTAAGGTTGTTGAAAACTGATTGTAAATTCTGTGCTTAAAAATACCTTCAAAGTTTCTCACTGACCCGTTTTCATAACCCTGTTTGAATAGGTTTGCAAGGTGACTCCGAGCCAAACATTGTTTAGATTGGTTCTCAGCGGAGGTCCAGAATCACAGGGGTTCAAACAGACCCTCCGCATCAACCTTCAGCCTCTGAGGGACAACAGCAGCGGGAAAACACACTAAATATTAACCAGCAAGAGAGAGAGTTCTTACATAAGCGTGTGTGTGCCACGGAGCTAGTCGGAGGTTAATGTATTACCTGTTTCGCTTCACATCGCTCTTCTCCTCTATAGCAAACATCCAGACTGTCCATCTGGTTTCTGTCAGGGAGAGCGAGGCTATTGGCTGTATCATTTAACGTGAATCGTCCTGAGAGTTAGTGTGACAAAGTTGGATTTAACAGCTAATATATTTTTGGAATGTTAAATAACTTCCAGGTGGAGTTCAGTGTAAATTTCCAGTCTGCAGTCTATGTTATTCTGCTGACGGTGTGTGTCCCAGCATCCTTCCTGCTTTATAGAGGACATCTGCACAGGGGACAGTTCGGCTGACTGGCAAGGCTGGTGCACCTGGGATGACTCAGCCTCAGGAATGAATAACTTCCTGTGCAAAAAGCAGTTTTGCAATCACGTGTTAACAAAAAAACAACAACTTTTGTTAACCTTTGGGGTGTTCTGAGGTTTAGTACGAGCTCAGGTCTATCAACAGCATGTAAGCTGTCAGTTCCAGCAAAGAAAACAATTTTTTCGTCTTGTCAGTTTGAAAAATCAGTATATAGAAATGCATTCATAATGGCTGTCTATGGGGCATGAAACTGCACTCGGATAAATGTTCAAATATACACCTTTGAGAAGGAACAGCCAAACTAAACATTATGTGTGCTAACATGAGACTAGTATGGCAAAATTGTTTATTAATCTTGCTACTCATTCAAAGTTAGTGCTATTTTCAATTGTTCAACTCCCGTCATGTAAAGACATCCTGAAGTATCAAGTTTTTACAAAAATATGAAGCAGCACTATTTTCAACATTAATATTACTTTTGTTTTATTGACTATGCCTTTTTAATTAAATAAATGCAGATCAAAACAAGCTTCTTTCATAAACGTCTGAAAGATATCTATTCATATTATAAGATGTTTGTACTCTGAACACTTAAAGGAACGAAATTTTACGCTTGAATGTATGGAAAAATGAACAGAGACATGCATTACAAAATACAAACAACATTTCTGCTGTTAATACCTCTGGATAGCCTTGACCTTTAGACTGCCATTATTATTAAGCGCCATAATTTACTATAAAATATTATTTCTCCTTACAAACGTACTGAACATTTCTGATGAAATCCAAAACATCTGTACATTTTACTGTAGAAGCAAACCTCAAACATTCCCGAAACTAGCTCTCAGGATGTTTCTGTGGAAAACCACATACGGAATGAGCAAAAGTGCAACGGTTTTTTTTTTTCCCTTGGCATTATTTTGGCATCTTGCCACAGGAGGGCGATGTTTTATTGTCAGAGGCCCATCTCTAGAGACAGTGGGACATCTTTACATCGCCTTCTCAAAGCCCTGATGAACGTTTCCTAGTCTTTGTGCCAGAGCGTTGGCATGAGATCAACTGAGCAACCGCATGAGTCAGCTTAACAGATTTTAACAGAACAGGATAAGCCACAGTCACTTCCACTGTTCATCTGACCTGGTCTTATCAGCACGGTTGGCTTGTCCATTAGCACTGAATACTAAATGCAAACTCAAACAGCAGTGATATCTAGAGAGGATTTCCACTCATTGGTGTGTTACTACATTATCACATTACTGTATTGATTTTAAGATAGTAACACACAGTTCCTAGAAACTTCAGGGGTGCTTCTGTCCATTGTCCTTTCTATGTTTAGGCCACTGTAGGTCATCAACCGTAGGGGGAGGGTCTGTTAAAATGAGATATTAGTATACGTGACGATCTGAAAGATGTGAGCATTCATGGATATCCATACCAGTCAACACCTCAGCCAATTGGGAGTCAAATGCCAAGCTGTCCAATCATTGTTGGTGTGTCTTTAGCATAACATTCAGTAGTGCAAACATCTATTACTATTGCTTAAACCACCACATGTTAAAGACAAAAGCCATGAAACGCTGGGAAAAAAATTTACTTCAAAACAATTTTTGCGAATAAAGTTTACAAGTTTCACATTTACTTACACAGAAATGGCAAGTAACACAATGAATTAAACTTGAAAGACAAATATTTTCCCTTAAAAAACATTTTATTTACATTGTATTACGTTTTTGGACTTTTTCATTGAACCTAAATTCCCATAGACTTGATCAGCAATTGCAAGTTACAGTAAAAAAAGTTTTGACATCAGTATGTTTGCATGGAAGCCTATAATCAGCGATAATCTCTATGATTCTGATTAGCCAGAGAGCCAAAGTGTAAAAAAAACGAAGAGTTTAGTTTTAGGTTACGCAATGTTTGCTCATTATTTAGTCTCAGCTTGTTTTCATGATCAGAAATATCACTGCACGAGCAAATGAGAAACACACTCTCGTAAGTATTTGCACACTCACAAAAGGTTTCGATATGAAAGTGTTTGGGCTTTGCAGAGTGCTTAATTTGGAGTAACTACAGGTCCGCGTGACATGCTGCTCTGAAGTAATTGTTACATGTGGAAAATCTGAGTGCCATAAAACCAATCACATGACCCCTACCTTCATCCATGGCCAAATATTTGCTGTGCCAGGCCCTCTGGCCTTAATGGCTCAGTGTTTTCCTTACAGACGTGAGCAATGCGGCATGATTGAAATCCATTACTGCCATTACGCTGAACACACAGACTCGACATGCAAAAGTCTAATGACTCTGCAGTCTGACTCCATCTGTCTCTCCACCTATTCTTAGGTATTGGCGTTTCTAGCACCTGTTAAATTGAAGTCTAGATGAGTCTTTGGGATGGAGGATGCAGACATACTTAAGCAATTAAATTTGAAGTTTCACTTTAAATAAAGGGCGAGTTGTTAGCTGGAACTGTTGACAGTTATACCAGTATAGCATCTCCATTACAGTGAGCAGGAACTTCCTGAAACATGTTCAGTTTCCAGTCCTAATACCTCATCATTGTGCAACCGAGAGTCGGGAAATGGTCTGAAATAGTCCAGATTTGGTCCTGGCTTTCTGGGCTTCAACAAACAGCCATAAATGGTTCTTGTTAATTAATATTTGGCTCACAAAACCAACTGATTATTCTTCTAGACATCTGACCTATGGCTTTCTGGAAGTGATGTCACACGATTCTTTGCTGTGGTGTTGATTTGGAGACCAAGAACAATAGAATATATCATTCCAAACACCTTTAATATCCAAAAACTTGCAACATTAAGATCTAAGTTGGCGTCTTTTTCCAGCTAAATGGCTCAGTTGGCGTCAAACCGTGCATTTGCTCTCATCCATCAAAACTATTAAAAAGCCATTTGTGAAATTATTTAATGGTTAGTGTAGTTATGAAACAAACATTATCGTCCTTTGTAAAATGCATGCGTTCATCTAAATCACATGACACCTCAAAGACATTTAACGTCTATATATCGGTCGGAAAGAACATACTGAAGATTGATTAAGGGTCGTTGAGTTTTGGGGGGGGGTTTAAAGCACCTCATCCAATAAAAACACTTTATAAACCTCTGCAATGTAAAAGCTAAAGCATTATAGTGTGATTCTAGTGTAAATCTGTCCTGTAGGAAAATATTCTGAGACAGACTCTTGCTCAAGAGATGATAGATTCTAAGCATCTCTTTGAAACGACGTGGAATATTTCATCTCTGTGACAGCTACAATTACATATATTTTTTTTATTTAGGGACAGCAAAGGACATTTGTATGCACAGGAAAGCTTTTCCACAGGAAGACTAAGACACGCACAAACACAAACTCCTTTAAATGAACCAGGGAAACCGCACTGAGTCACTCGGTTTTTCAAAGAACGCCTTCATTTGGTCTTTTTGTTCTGTCTTCTGTCAGTGGACAAACTGCTGGGTTTGGTCACCTTTGGCCTGAAGTTCACACACACATATAAACACACACCCGCTTTATTACATCATGATAGCAAATGCCAAAATCAAAAGGTGGTGCAATATACAAATTTTTGGAGGGAAGTTCAGAGTTTCTTTTGCAACTCATCAACTGAAAAAAAAACACTTTTCGGCGAGCTGCATGATGCAACTCACCATGATGAAGGGTTTTCTGAATGGTTATTAGAAAGCTGCTGTCACGCTGACGCTTTGTGGTTGGTCGGTGGTTGCTTACTGGTTCATAGAATCCAAAAGTGGTGCAAAACTATAACGATCAATACAATCCACCTCATATTACGGCTGAAAAAAACACTGGTAGTAGCAAAACACCAACAATTGTTATTGCTTTTCACACATATTATGATTACTGATGTTTTTTCATGGTTCCTTGCACAATACTGTTATATCCTTAAAACACTTTTATAGTGCATGATTTGTAAACTAATGCAGTTTTATGTTTGCGTCACATAACCAGATTTAAACTGAGGTATGTAAACTCAGGTTTGAGGCCTGTGAAACACAAGTCATGATAAAAGAGCTCAAATATTTATTAGAAGCAAGCTAAAAGTGCATGGTTGCATTTTAACTCACATTTGCTTTTGTTAACACTGTTGGTTACATTATATTATCGTTTTTTCAAACACAATAAAACTTTAAGCATCACTCATTGGACATTTAATTTCCAAGCTGCCATGATACCCAACAAAAAAATCCTTTGCCACAGTCACTTTTAACCATTTTAGAGAAGACTGGCTTATAATGCCTTTTACTGGACATTTTGCTACAAAACATGCTGTAAGAAACAATATTATCTTACAAGCTCATTTTTCCAGTGAGCTTGAGGGGCAGAACAAAAAAAAAAATGGTTTATGGTTAGGGGTTCGTTTAAATCACTAGCTCTACGTCTGAGCAATAGTGAAACAAACTAAACACTGAAATATGAAACATTTCAGGATGAAAATGAGAACATGTCTATGAGAGAGAGATGAATGTGTGTGAAGCAGCCTGCATAATGCTGTAAGTGAGTGTTGGCCTGCGGTTGGGAAAATATCAGAGCCATATTTGCCCAAATGGAACGCTCACACTCCACTACATGGAGACGCCACAGCTATAAATGGAAGATCAGGCCTGTGAGGCAGAAAAACCATGAGAGAATGAGAGAGGGAGTCCCTCCACAGCAGCAACAGATCACCCACACAAAATCTGCACACTGACCGAAGAAAAAACGAAATCATGCTATATATCTAATAGTAAACGCACACATTAAGCAACATGCATGTGCTGAAATTTATCAGGCATGGATGTTGCAAATCTACGGAAATCTAAGGCACTTTCTGTGCATGCATAAAAGCTGCAGAGTAATGCTTCATCATTTAACAAACGTGGATAAGTAATAACTAGGCATATAAAGAGACATAAGGTTTGTTCAAGTGCAATTTTGTCATTTTAAATAGTCAATTCAAGTGCACTTTATGTGATATATTTAGTCCCTTTTGTGAGCCGGGTGCTGAAACAATGCAGAAAGCATGTGCATGACATTCTCAGTGAGTCACAGCACAACTTAAAGAAGCACAAGTCCCTTCTTTTTCAAAACGCACATGCAATGTAAAATTACATTTTATAAAGAGTGTCTCAAGCTATAATTATGTCAGTGACACAACAGACAACTAGTTATTGACTGTGCACTGCAAAAATATTTAACTTTTTTGTTAAAAATGTTTGTATAGGTTTCTCTAATACAAATTACAACAAATTCAAAATACATTTACTTGAAGAAATGACTAAAGATATATGCTTTCTGAAAAAAATATGAAAATGAGTTTGAAAAGATTTGGGGTCATAGAAATAATGCACTGCAAAAAAAATATATATATATATATATATATGTATATATATTTATGTATTTGAAATACTGCCCATCTCTGCAGGAAATACTGTCTAACTGTCTAATAAAGAGGCTGGCAAAGTACTTTTTGCCAAAATACTACACATAAATATATTTAAATGTTTTTAGAAATTAAAAAAAAATATTTTGTAGTTATTTTGTTATTTTATTTTGTTCAAATGTATTTGATATATTGCCCATCTCTGGATGCATTCACATGAAAGAACATTATATTCAGAAATATAAATTTTCAGAAGAATCAATTAGTGGTTTAAGAAAAATAATAATATTTTCTCTTTTTTACAGACAGACATTGTTCTTCTTTTAAGCACATTATCCCCCCTCCAGTCTAAAAATGTTTTTAAATTAAATTATGCCTCACTAAGTTTCCTTGTAGTTGTAGTATGTGCTTGGATCGTCTTCTGCTGCAGTGTCACAGTAACCTCAGTGACATCTATGCACATTCCCTCTCTCCTTCCCCCTATTTCTGTCCCTCTCTGTTACTCTTTCACCCTCTTCTTTCTTTGAGCATTTGGTATGACATATGAGATCAGGCCACTTTTACCCGACATATGCACACACACACACACACACACACACACACACACACACACACACACACACACAAACAGCAACACACTGTGATGGTCTGCCAGAGGTTATAACTCACCTCCGTGTTGTTCGGCCATCCCATGTCCTCCCAGCCAAACCCCCAGCAGTGGTGGTCGGGCCATCCAGGCCCTGGAGGAGGGGGCTGAGGCTCATGGAGAGGCCTCTCATAGCAGGCATGACTGAAGCATCTGCAGGGTCACGTTACAGCCAGGAACTCTCGGCCCCCTGCATAGCCCTGTCATTTTTCCATCTCTGAGGCCCACGGTGATGACATCGTCCCTAAGCACAGCACACAAAAGGGTCACAGGTCTGTAAGGTGAGAGCACACTAATAAAGGGATATTGCAAACGAAAGGAAGCATTTTTCAAAAAGAGAGTGTTTCTTTTGTGTGTCAGAGCGAGAGACAGGTGCAAGTAACACTCGCTCACTTGCACTGCATACTATTTCATTCTGTCGGGTTGCATTTAGGTTGTTTTAAATGTACAAACCAAAGCAAGAGACATTAAGAAGTTGATTTGCAGAAGATATTTTCGAAACGAATACGCATTTCAAAAATACAGTAAAAGTATTGTGAAATATTATTACTGTTTTCTATTTGAATAGATTGTAAATCGTAATTTATTCCTGTAATGCAAAGCTGAATTTTCAGTCTCCAGTGTCACATGATCCTTCAGAAATCATTCTAATATGCTGCTTTGCTGCTCATTTACTAGTTTTTAAGAAATGCTTATCTGTTCTTGGAAGAACACTTCTATATTCTAATAATATATTGCAACATAGCCATGCAATGCAGCATATGATGCACAATAGCAAAATAAACATGCTTATCGGCTTTAAACAGGGAGGAGAAATGCTTCCCATATCTTTGTTATTGATGTCAAAGGTTGTGCATCTAATCAAACTCATTGTCTGAGCCAGATGCCATCATCACCCTTGAAGAAAAACAGCAAAACTACACATAAAAAAAGACTATTAAATATGAATTCAGTGGGGGTAACAATGTACGGCCAAAATGTGTTTTGTGCAGCAAAGTACAGGCATAAATTCATCAAAACTCAAAAATCATGAGGCAAGCCTGCATTTGTTAAGGTTTTCCAAAGGAAAGTAATGTAATCTGAACATATTATAACAATATTAATAACTGGAAGTTCAATTTGTTTTTTTACTTTTACATTATAAACAATTGTGGGTCCCCACGTGACATCCAATATAAATCTATATCGTGAAACAAAACTATTTGCTATTTGGGAAGCACTGATGCATGAAAGAAGAAAAAAAAAAGTATTACATGATATTATATTATATTTGCAAAAGTAAATAAATAAATAAAATGATATATATATTTATACTTGCCAAAAAAGCCTAAATTTTCAAACCAAAATTCTACATTGTGAACACGTGACAATTAAAATGTTTTATCTTCAGGTGAAAACGTTACATAATTTTCACAACATAAAACCTGAGAAGCGTGTGATAAAGAGTGAGACAGAAACAGTCAGTAAAAGAGTGTCGGTGAAGTGGTGAGGTCAGCTCAGTGTAAGGGTCACATACTTTGAGCTGATTTATTACACTGTTGCAGTTCCGCTTTGATTCTGTTCATGCAAAGGTAAAGCAAACATCTGTATAGTGGCCTCTCTCTAGTGTGTGTGTGTGTGTGTGTGTGTTTACAGATATAGCTAAAGGACAAATTGTCTCCAGAAGTTACTTTTGCATCCATTTATTTTGATCTATTTTTAACGTGCTACATGATTATAGCAACAAAGCAAAGTCCAATGAGATCCGTGTGTGTGTGTGTTCAGCCTGTCTGTGTGTTTCCACTTGGAAGAAAGCAGACACTCCGCACTCTCTGCACAGCTGATCGCATACCGGCCCGTTTCAAAGCATCCAGATACAACCCGAACCCTGGACGACCACCAAGAAACGCTTTATAACCTTTATAAACATACACGCGCACACACAGACACACATTAAGGCCTGTCAGTCAGACCTCCAGCCACTGGGGCACAAATGTTTGTAGCTGCGGTATGACTCCAGAGACATGCACACAATGCATCTGACCGGACGATCATTCTCGTTGTTTCTAACACACACACACCGGTCTGTTTCAGTTGAGACATTTGATATTTCAAGATTTGCTGTCCATGGTTTAACTGATATAACGGACATTTGCTTCACAAAATGATAACTGACGGACTGGAGCTGTGCTGTTTGGTCTCTCATTCTCACGGCACCCATTCACTGCAGAAGATCCATGGGTGAGCAAGTGATGTAATGCTACATACTGTATCTCCAAATCTATTCTGATGAAGAAACAAACTCATCTACTTCTTGGGAGGCCTGAGGGCGAGTAAACGCCCTCAACGAGTTTGCATTTGAGAATGTAACCATCCCTGCAAGATACAGTAAAGTTACTCAAATCTTCCCAAGTCATTGTATAATTTAGTGTCACAAATAGCCCGATCACAGTCATGATTCACTAAAGATCTTGCCTTCCACCCAGCTTTAAATTTCACGTGTTCAAACCTGAGCAACGATGATGACAAAAAGTTCATTTTTGGGTGAATAATCCCTTCCTGCACTTCTTGCTCTGTCGAATATCTGTAGCAAACAGTATTGTAAAGTCCATTTGGGGCCAAATGTAAACTCAGGAGAACACAGACCTGAAGGTATAGCTTCAAAACCTTTAAATTGAAATAAAAAATTAAGAGATTGCATAGTCTTCTGTTGTTTTTATATAAACAACCAAGCCCTATCCACACCCTACCAGTTCAATTAACATCTTTTATTTCAAGTAACAATAAACTTGTGTATAAATTATCCATTTTTACTTATAAAACATATTTTATAAAAAGGTATTAGGAAGTTCAATAATGGATAGAAATTTGCCCATAAAATATGGTTTCGTAGGTGCGCAAACACAAGCACTACAAAGTTCCTTTTATGAGGCATCACACTGTATATGGTGTGCTGAAAACCTTCATACAGCTCGGTGTAGGAGTGTTGTGTATGTCTGATTTCAATGAGTATACATTAACATTCGACACACTTTATTTCCGCTGGCCATTCGCTTAATACATCAACACATTTCCCTCTGCATGTGGCGGAACAATATATAAATCAGAAAAATGTATTGCAGACGGTCTCTTTATTGCGTCTCAGCGACCACCCAAGCACAGCTGCATCTCTGCATAAGATCATGTGTTTACACCTGCGACTTCAGTCTTGCTTGGGAAGCTGTTTTGTCACTTCAGATAAGCTGTATCGCTCAGTGTTGAATTCATGGAAACACCAGAGCTGTGGTGGCATTTAGTACCCATAAAAATCTGAATCACGCTACCGCCGAGCTTGTAAATATCTCTGATGCTGATAAAAAGCAACTGGATGCTTTGATTCAGGAAAGCATGCCATGACACGCGCAAAAATAAATACTGTAAATGGGGAAAAAAGTGAAAGCCGATTAAGGCCTAATCTATGTAATTAATAAAATATTATAAGCAATACGGGGCAAATAACTGAAGGATTAGTGAGGAAAATCAAAGCTTGGTCCCGGCTGGCAGGAACGCACGAAACATAAAATAATATAAAAATAACAAAATAGCAGTATTATTTTTTCATGCCAATTGATAAACCCATAATTTTCCTTACTAAAATTACCATTAATACCATTATTTATCATGGTAAACTGATAAAATATATGATAAAATATTAAATTCTCACATACATGCAGATGCATTACAGTAATGAGAATTACAATAAATGATGTCACAAGGTCATTTTTAGACTTCATTCTTCCAGATGCACTAACATTTTTATAATAACTAAAAAACTTGATACTTCTGCTAATGTACGCAAATAATCACATGCATGCACATAAAATGAGGAAAGCTCTTTATTAACCGTTAAAGCGCTTTCAGTCATCTTTAATGTGGGAACACCCAAACACAGAAATACTGGGATCAGCTCAGCCCTCAGAAGAGACACTAATCACATGTCAATGATTTTAACAGCCTGGGATGAAGGATTAGATGGAATATGTGTGGAATGCCTTAAACTGGTCTCGTAGCAACACTACAGACTAATCACTCACTAACACCCCATCACACACACGAGAGGGAAATGAGACAATGTGCCAGACAATAGCATGTGCTAAAGAGTGCTGTCAGCACACACACGATATTACACACTGTCACTCAAAGACAAGAATCCAAAAACAGACAGAACTCAAAATTACTATGAGGAGAGAGTTGTGTTTTAGATTTATATATCTCTATATTTCGTTATGAGTCACACAGTAAGGGTTTTCTGAGTGAACTTTTTTTTAAACAGTAAAAGCCACATTTAATTAAAGTTGAGGTTGGTTAGAACTGTTTTGCCATTAACAAACTCACTCTCAGTGTTTGATTCAGAATTCATTGCATTTGATTGAATTCTTCACACACTTTTAGTTTCAGCTTTCCAAGAGGAGAAAATAAACCGTTTCTGCCCAGCTGACAGGTTCTCTTGAAGTACTCAACTTAATATGATGTTTGCAAAATTATGAAATGGAATATATTTACATAAAAAGGCAAAACGTTTTAAAAGGGGAGGGTTTTAACGTTAAGAAATCTAAAATGCAGAAGTAAACTGTGCCCGCCCAGCTTAGAGGAAATGCTATGGCATGGTCCTCTAAACGTTATAAAACAAACATTCTACTAGTAATGTTCAAATGCACCTATTATGGGTTATGAAAGGTTAATATTTTGGTTTTGTGTGTCCTAACCAACAGGTTGGCATGCATGTAAGGTCATTTCATTTTCTTATAATATGCACTTATTTTAATAGGCATCCTAAAAGCAACTATAGTCAGTAATGAGAATTGTTCCCGAAGTGTTTTACTTGGGTGTTTGTCTAGTGTTTGTTTATGTTTCTACTTAATTTCATGAAAGTAAAAAAAAATAAAAATGTCAAAAGTAACATTCCCTTTTTGTAAATGTACGAATTAAAGAATGAAAGAAAACAGTTTATATGTTATACATAAACAGTTATAAATATAAAAAAAAAACATCTTCAGTCTTAAATGTTCTTAGAACATTTTGTTAGCTTACTATTTTTGGTATTATATTCCAGAAAGCCACAGCAGATGTATGTGAAATACTCCAATCAGTTAGATTATGCATATACATATGCAAATGAGAGTATTACTGAGGTTTCAACTTCTAGTGTGAAAAGCCTGCAAACACTTGAATATACGTAGCAAACTCAAGAGGTTCAGGGATCCAGCAAGTATGAGAGAGCTGAAAGAAACCCAGAGTGTTTATTTCAAAGCCAATGAGAGAATTTGTCTCTGTGTGTTTGTGTGTGTGGACAACTGGGTGTTTAGTCTTGCAGAAGTTGATTGAGCGTGCGTTGGTTGTTTATACCATTTCCAAAATGTGTGATCTAAGAAAAACTGCTTGTTTATCTTCGGTGTAAGAAAGACGTGGAAGGAGAGAGAGCTTCAGAGGAAAATAAGCACAACTAACTTAATGCTTACACCGACACTGAGAGATGATCAGTCCGGGGCTTCTCTCCACACTGGTGTCATTTCACAGATATGTTCCATGCCTGCTTACATCACATTTGACCAAAATTCCCTCTCTTGTCCCCCGAAAAGCAAGACATCAGCTAAATGCATAACAATTATCTTCTTAAACGAATTTGGGAGGTCGGAGGAGAAACACTAACCCACTTTCAAAACCCATTGCAACGAAACCCAGGTTTAAAAGAGGTTTATCCAGGGTAAATTGCGGAGTGAAAAACCTTACGTTGTGACTCATTGTTTGACTCATTTATGTAAGCATTGCTATTTTTCGCAGTGCATGGTTTATCCCCCATGAAGTGCTTTTTAAAGTGGAGTGAGTGTATTTAAACTGGATTCAAAATTGTGGGAAACAATGCATCACCACCCATTGGAATGTAACATCTTTAAATAAACAACTGTTTTATTATATTATTTTTTTTCCATGCACCAGCAGAAAACAAGACCTGCATGGATGACAGCAGCAAGATTTATATAGCTGGAAATCTCTAAAAGAAAATTTGGCTCTGAAAAAAAGTACTTCGAATCTGTTTTTTAAATAACTTCTAATAACCTTTTTACTGCTTTAGACTGCAATATATTGAATATTGTAATGCACTACTAGGTGGTTGTCCTGCATCTTCAATAAACAAACTACAGATAGTCCAAAATGCAGCTGCTAG
>JAUMHQ010000051.1:2143522-2159367 GCA_032361165.1 Enteromius paludinosus
TATCTGATCAGATGTTCATTATTAATCTTTTAGCTCTGGTTTAACAAATCTTCATTTTCTTCGTTTGAACAGCAGCTACGCTAATTTTGTTCCTATTTGTTCTGTTTCTACCATGGGATCGTCATGCCGTGGTAACTAGGAATTAACAAGCTCCAGCCTGGATCCAGAACGCTTAAGAAGAGATGATGCCAACCCCACAGAGGACTTCAGATGATGCCAACCCTAAAACAACACCCAGCACTACCGAACTCTACTAATATAATTTATAATGTTCCTTGTCTGTTCGAGAACGTCATTAATTGATCTTTACCTCACATCTATGACATACTACATATACAGTAAAACATTACTTTGGTGTAAAGCTACTTTGCAATGATATGTATCGTGAAAAGTGCTATACAAATAAATTTGAATTGAATATTAGAGGAATAATTGTTGTAAAATAAAATTTGAATACATTTCATAAAGAATACATTTATAATTATGTCTAATAATCATAAAATGAATGGAGGTTGTGAAAAAAAAAGCCTTATAAAACCACTTGACTAAGACCGTAAATGCAAAACTAATCTGATATATCTGGCACTTTCGAAACACTCAAAGCATAATTACACAGGGCTAATATGATAATATTGATTGTTAGATAGTGATTTTTTCAGGCTTTATCATCATCACATTCGCCATGTTAAATATCTATATTTCGGTGTTTTTTGTTTTTCCTCAAGCCCTGGTTAATGTCTGATTTAAAAGATAAAGCTCTTGCACTACACTGCAAAAAAAAAAAAAAAGATTTATCTATCTTCTACTGTTCAAAATTGGCTCTACTTCAGGAAATAAATCATGTTACAATCCTTGTAATAAAACCACTCTGATTCCTGTTCAATTGTGGGAAACTTTTGTTTTGTGTTTTATACAATGTCATAGTGTTTTGTTAAAAGATCAAAGCTCATTTCTCACGGAAGGGATCCGAGTACAAATTCAATACGTCACCATGCCTTTTTACAAACCTCATTTAATCTGTTAGCAAACGTATAAGTGAATTAGACTCGGGCTGTCAGGAAACAATCCAAAAGTTGTGCATTCGACTCTATGAAACTATGAAAGCATTAAAATCCACAAAGCCTTCCATCATAAAGGAAATGTCTAACTGATGACTTACTCCCGCTCTTTGAATCGTTTTCCTAGAAGAATCATTTCCTTTTTCTGACACCCGTGCCAACAAAATGTCATGTTTTATGGGATTGACAACTTAATGGTGGTTAGTGGTATGTGTGAGTGAGCACGCACCTAATCTGATGCTCACACACACACACACACACAGGTGTGAGACGTGGACAGATGAGTAATGATGCCATTGGACGGTTGTATGTTCCTGACGGAGAGCACGTCTCTACTGTAGGGTGTGGACTGCGTCTGATTTTTAAAGTCACAGACCTTGGTCACGCCACACAGTTGGAAATGAGGGTAAATTCCACTTTATTTTCAGCGACATTATTACACATGGAACCAATTTATGGCCACTTGCTAAACAATAAAATCAATCTCAAGGCTCTGATTAGTGCATTATAATGTATCTCAAACCTAATTCTCCACTCATTCTCAGTGATTTGTGCCTGGCATTTGCAATTATGCACATTTATGCAGACGCATGTATGCAAAATAAAGCAACTGCAAAAATGACTTTAACCCTGCCACAGTAAGTTTAGACTCAGGCAGTTTATTAGTTATGGCAGAACAGCACAGTTTTTGTATGGCAATTACGTGCAATTAAATTAAAATTGTATTTGTATATGTTTTTCTGTTTAATGGTGGATTGGCAGGGGACCAACATTTGGCTAGCAGAATTACTTATATTAAACAAAATTTAGTCAAAGCTGTGCAGACTTTTCCTATAAAAGAGTCAGCTTGAGAAGCAGCCAGTATAAGGACATTCATTCATCACTAAATGTGAGAAATGTACTTTTGGACTTACTGTTAGAGCCATGTGACGTCAGAAACAGCTGAATAGAAAGTGAAGGCAGAAACTAATTCTGAACAGGCTATTCATACTAATACTGTACATGGATGTGCACAGCGGTGTAATTCACATCAATGCAAGGCTTTGGTGCATTTTGATTCTAATTAAAACCCCCAAAATGAATGTAAGTCTTAAAATTAAAAGTCTTTTAATAGTTAATAGCAAGAATTGGATCATAAAATACTCTGATGTTGTACTTTACATTCTAAGTTAATGTTAACTAATGTAGTTAATCCGTGTTAACATACAAAAACCTTATTGTGTCACCAAATAGCATGACTAATAAGTGCAGCAGTTCATTATATCAGTAACAAGTCTTGGGGACCTTGACTAAGAACGAGCCTCCTCTTTTCTGATTGGATGAAATTCATTCAAACGTGGGATAAACCTGCAACCTCCCGGTTCATGCCATTTAACTCCAAGTTAAACTGACGGGGTAAAGTTCACCGGTAGATCCAACCAAAATGACGGTTTACGCGGGAGACGTGAACCTGCCACCCCAAAATTCCTCCTCTAATCACAGCTTAAGTCACTTACAACATTCTTGGGGTATTTAAGTGGCCGAGGGGCCTGTGAAGGTGGGGGGAGGGCAGCAAGAGGATTATCTTATATTTCATAGGTAGTTTAAGGCTGCTGCTCTTAAGTGCTTCACGTGGTTATATTATGTCAAACATATCGGCTAATCTAGTATGAGCGGAGCGGAGCTCAGGCTAAAATCAGCTGTTTCAAAACAAACACTGCAAGCTGTTCCACAAACTGCTCTTAAACCTAAGCCTCATTAACACTGATCTACTGATGGCTGCCGTTCTGATGATCACATGGACCTGTCGGCTCAGGTTTAGCGAGATGGACGGGACGTTTCTGGAATGGTAATGGTTAGTTGAACATTTATATGTTTTATAGAGTTTAACAAACCAAAATATTCCTACATGATGTTCTCCTGAACCACACACATTCCAGACACAAAAAATATATATATGTGAAAACTGTTTTAAAGTGGAATCTGTAATAAAACTATTAATATAACAATGACTATTGTCTTCAGGTCTAACAGAGATTTCTTGACTTAAGTGCACTATATAGTAATTATTCAGAGAAAGCAAGCAATTCTATTCCTGCAACATTAGAATGAACTTCGAGCCAGTGACTTGGAACAAGTGTTAAAACTAACAGGAAATAGAAAAAATTTAAATTGGCCAATTCAGTACTGTACAGTATCTATACAATTGGGACATGCATCCATTTTTTTTTATTGAAATTGGAATAATGTTCATTAGATTTAATGTGACGGGATCACAAAATATGACTGGACTAAAATTACGCCAAAACGCTTCTGGAGTTAGGAGTTACTCAAAAAGGACCCAAAATGCTGAATTATATAGTGCTATTAATAAATACTAACCAGATGAAGGTGTTTTCATGAAATCGTAACACGTCAAGGGTTTTCAAATGAAATTTTATAGAAAAAAGGCAATATAATTTGAAAATAAATATGCTGTACTACATTACACAGACACAAAAAAGATGTTAATATTAAACATATTTACATAGAGTAAATAAATAAGGTAAAACTCCAATCAAATCAGACCACATCTGAGGATACTGTTTCAGCTTGTTAGATCTTATTATAGTAGAAGTAAATGGCAAAGTGGGTTTGGCCTCTATATTTACATTTGACTGTTATATTTGTTATTCAATACGTATGTCACACTGATGTTTCTCCACAACATACTCACACAAACATATGCACGCGAAATCACATTGATGCAGTTTGCTTGTTAGAGATCACACGGCACACACACGTCTGCAGCAAGGCGGCAAAGTCAAGGCGGTTGGCAACACGACTCACTGATCAGTATTAGGAATGTTTCTCTGTTCATCTACGGAAAAAAAATAAAGCTGGACGAAAAGCTTTTTTTCAGGTTTTGCAGACAATAAAGGGAGAGAAGATCCATCTTAACATAACACTGCACATAAATAGATCGAATTAAATACAAAGAGATAGAATACTGAAAATATTCTACACACAAAAAAAAAAAAAAATCATAAATTACCGAAATGCTTAGGGGAATAGATTTGGACTAAAATTCCAAGACTAGTTCCAACGACAAGGAAAAACCTAACACAAACTGTCATCTTAAATCCCCAGTAGTGTGGAAGCATGGAATCTAAATCACACCAACTACACAAAGTGGTTTCCAAACATGTCAAAGAATGAATATCCCTTTAAGGAGTGAATATGACCCAAATCCTCTTGCGTTTGCCTCGTCAAGGTCAGAGCTCTGTTGCAAAAATTTACCACAGCGGCCAGTAGGTTTCCATGGCGTGACGTTTCAACGACAGAATCAGTTCAAAACTCCAGACATTTGTCCGTCTCCAAAAAAACACTTGCATTGTTCTCAGTGTTCGCGTACTGGGAGGAATGATTCCACGGCATCGTTGCAGTCCTCCAAACTTTTAGCTTCACATGAAAACCTGCACAGCAGACCCAAATCCAGTGATGTGTTTCGCTGAGTGATTTCGAGAACAACTTTTACGCACGCCAACCGAGATCAGAAACGTTTACGCAGGTCTTTTTCCCGAAGACCCTTTAGCAGCAATTCAAATCCTGTGCTTTCAGTCCCT
This sequence comes from Enteromius paludinosus, assembly GCA_032361165.1. Classification (NCBI taxonomy): domain Eukaryota; kingdom Metazoa; phylum Chordata; class Actinopteri; order Cypriniformes; family Cyprinidae; genus Enteromius; species Enteromius paludinosus. The sequence continues at coordinate 2,148,165 of JAUMHQ010000051.1, forward strand.
CGCTTAACGCACACGCATGAAAAAATACAGAGAGAACATATCATTGACTGTTAACCCCCCACCTCCCCCGAACCCCCTTCACTTCTTTCGCTCCGTCTCTCCGGGACCGGACAAACAAGAGCAAAGTTCAAAGCTGAAAGTTCAAAGTGCTGTGAAATTATTGTGAAATATTCCTTCATGTAAGAGTCCATTCTCAAAGTTCGGTTTGGTTCACCTCCTTGGTTTATCGCATCTGGGAAAGGAAGTGGGAAAATCATACATGAAATCACCTCAATTTTTCTCTAGACAGGAAGATTTCGCCTGTCCAAAAGATTATCTATTTTACTTTCGGAAGAGATGCATCCAGGTATTAAAATGTAGTCCAATTTAAACATTTAATTTGATCTTTCCACTCTTTTCCCCACATAGACAACTAATACTAGGAGGAATAAAACAAAGTTGACATTTAAAGAAGCAGCAGCTGTTTGTATGGAAAAGGGCAGCATGAACATACAACCAAACATCTTCATTTGTGACCCTGGACCATAAAACCATTAAATTGGGATCCATAAATGTGAGACCTGAATAAATATGCTTTGTTAGGATAGGGCAATATTTGGCAGAGATACAAAGTCTAAAAAATAAAACATTGGGAAATTGGCATTTAAAGTTGTCCAAATAAAGCTTTTAACAATGCATATTACTAAACCAAAATTACTTTTTGATATATTAACAGTAGGAAATTGACTAAATATCTCAATGGAATATAATCTTTACCTAATATACTAATGATTTTCGGCATTGAATAAAAATCTATCATTTTAATCAATACAATGCACGCATGGCTATTGCTATAAATATACCTGTGCTACTTATGACTGTTGTTGTGGTCTAGGGTCATGTTTATATTCTACACCAGTAAGAATGTCATATAGGTTTGATAGGTGAATAATGAGCAACACATCTTTTTTTAAAGGGATTTACATGACAATACAAAAACAGGAAGGCCAGTCTTGCACTAACTTGTAGGTACACAAGAAAGTGTAGATTCACAAACACACCTGCAGGTCCTTTCGTTGAGTTCTAGTTGTCTAGACCTGCAGTCGGCTTCAGAGTGTTTACAGGAGCACTGACAGGTCTCAGGGTCTTGAACAAACCACTTTTTTCTCCTTTCAGAGCACGCAGAACAGCAAGGCTCACACTGACTACTGAAACGAGACAGATTGAGAGAAAAGGAAAAAGATTGGGGGAGATTACAGCTGACACATAGTCACGGCAAATATTATTGCTTTAACACTCAAACACACACACAGACACTCGGTAAGTCAAGCAGTACATTTTTTGTGCCACCCTCGTCTGGTACAACCGTTTTGCCCCTTCTGAGGGTCCGAGGGGGATTGGCAGAGTGTGAATAGCTGAAGTTAGGCAGGATGTGGCCATGCACCTGCAAGCTCAGTTGATGCAAGAAAATAATGACAACAACAATACACAAGCACACTGGAATAAAAGTCAGAGAGAAAGCGCGGTGCATGAAAATCCAGTGTTTCTGTTTATTGATTTTTGAAGTGTTGGATCAGGGTCATCAGGACACATGTACAGTACAAAAAACGCTGGCCTCCAAGAGGAAGATTCACACATATTTCAGCCAACTGACCTCATTTGAAGCCAATATTTGTCTGAGGACAGGCTTATCAAAGCCACGGTCTGTGAATTGAACAGTGTAAAGCGCTATTTACAAAGGATGGATGTTTTTAAATAGGATCGTGTTTGTGTAAGTAAGTCCAATTTAAACCCACACAAGCATCTCAATGATGTTTTTAGCATTAGGTCAGTGCTCTGGCCACAGTAAGATTTGGCATCCAAATGTGAAATCCAAATCTTCTCTGAGAATGTCAAAAATTCAGCGTGAATAGCTGTGGTGCAAAACAACTACTTCCATGCTCTTTGCCTCAAATCTAATTTCGTTTTTTTATATGTAAACCCAAACCCCAGCCCTCAGGAAAATACTGACCTCGAATACAGTCCCACAGGAACAGATTGTCCCCGTGTAAGCATTTCTTCGCCCTTTCATTCTCATTGAAACACATTTCATTTCCCAATTGCTGGGAGAAGCACCAAAGTAAACAGGCAGTTTGACTTTCGTAATGCTGCACAGCAGAGCTCACGCAGCATGACAAGACCAAAGTCACAGCAATGAATTAAAAAAAAACATCTAACTTCATCCTTCTCATATGTCAGAGAGGACACAGACGATGATAGGCTGACGGTAAGTCCTAACACAATTGTGAGAACAAAAAAAAAAAAACATTTCGCAAACAGGAAACAGCACAAACAAGCCTGTGATTCCAACACAAATATTGCAATAGATTAGTACCATCATGCTTGGTGGGTCGGGTGAGTTTGTATGTCGGCTATCTCCTCACCGCCCACCTCCTCCAATCACAGAGCTTGATTTATTGGGTCCTGCGACACAACCTACAGAGCGCAACCGTAGGGTTCCTGAAATAGAAATCCCATTCATTTTCTCAGACCTTAAACGATGGTGCGTTTTAATTTCTGAATTCCCATGAAGTGCTGCACCGACCAAGATCCTCTGAAAACCAACCTGGAAAATGAGAACAGGTCTCTTCTAAAAGGTTGCTTTCAGCACCCCTGATCGATTATTTCCATACAGCCCTGCTAATGATGAAATCCAAGGAGTTTCTACTCCCACAATCAATGTATATATTTGATTATTCAGCGATAAACATCTCATATAAGATGAAGCGTCTCTGTATAATTTGTTTTACGCTTGTGTTCAATGACTTGTCAGACTTGTTAGTGTATTGTGGCTATTGTTTGGATTACATCATTCACAACGCTGCATGGGATGAATAGTTCATTCTCTCATAAAAGACTACTTTTTTGCAAGAGTGGTTGGTTGCGCTCTATTAGTTTGTACCGGGTTTGCCCCCCCAAAATTTGACCACACTTGTTAATGTTAATGGTTTTAGCATGTGCATTAGCATTGGTGAGTCAAGCTCTGTGAAAGCAGAAATCGGGCATGTGGTTTCGTGGCATGGTCAGTTTTAATTAAATGGCGGAGGAGCTGATGGATTAATGGCAATTAACAACTTCCGACAGGAATGTACTGATTAAAGGAGGCATAAAATTTCCTCCCAAATTAATTTGACGACCAAGAGTGTCACACTCAGGTGCAGGTGAGAGGAGGCGAACGCAGAGGTGACGTACAAATCCCGCTTTTTTTCACGGTTTTTCTTTCTCTTTCGCTTTTGGCCTTTGCCCTTCCGGGGTTTTCTGGAAAGGGAACATGACAAACAAAGAAGAACATCGAAAAACTGAATCGGAAAGGTTGCATAAGATCATCCAACACAGTCAAGACTGCAGTGAACGTAGTGCTAAAATGATCCAGATGGACACATCAGCAAACACGTCTCTTCTTATTCTTGTATAAGTGCCTGACACCACAGCAAACTCCGTGAGACGTGAATTAGAAATTAAAAGCCAGCCGGCCTCCGGGGAAAAACTTCAAAATTCTTCAAAATCTCTCACACGAAGACAGTTCTTCAAATAAACAAGGCATTAAATCTTCGAAAGCTTCAGTAATGTTTGCAGGACTCAAAAATGGAGCCAAATCTCAACAAACTCTCGCGTTTAAACTCTAAGATCCATTAGAGAATTCGGTGACCCTTAATTTGAAGGTGTCCTTGCTACACGTTACACGTAAATTACACATAATTGCATGCAAGTAACCCTAATCCTGACTGTATAGTAAACACATGTAGTCAATTAATAGTACTCAGTACTTAAATGTATAATTACACTGTAACAAGCACACCTTAAAATTAAGTGTAAACTATCAGTATCATTACACTGATCAATCAGAAAAACCGGCAGGCATACATGTCCATTTATCTTTCAGATAGCCGAGGATCCTGGCACATCACGTCAAACACATCAGGCAGCAAGAATGTGAACTTTCCCCTATCTCACAATCACAATCACAGTACAAACTGATGTGCCGCCATCCGTGTATGGTTACTTAGCTGATATGGGTTTTTCAATGTGTGATGAAAATAGATGGATTGTAAGATGTCCGATATAGATGCAACTTAGAGAAAAAATGATTAAATTAAGCGACTGTTCCACACGTTATGAGGTTGGAGCTCTTTATACAGAACAACAGGACTGTAGTGTTGACACATAGGCCGGGTGATTATCTACAATTACATTCGCTGTTCTCCGAGGTCAGATTCAATGAGAAACAGCCTCTGTGCCAAAGGGCCACTTGTTTACCAGAAGCAGAAAGCATGTCAACGTTTTAACCCTCTAGAGATAACCTCTGACCCATAACACATCAGCCACAAGATCAACACCCTCTGCAGTAGCGTAAACGTTCAAACATTTGGGCCCGCATTCCCTGGTGAGAGGGAGTCATCGCCGCTGTATCTCTGTGGAGTGGAAACGGCCTCGTAAACAAACGCACAAAACGCTGACTTATCGGCGGATGTAAAGACACTTCAGAGATGACGAATCCCTGTCTTACCTCGTTGAACCTCAGATCATAAAGCGGAGCTTAGAGATGAATGTGGGGCGAGGGCATTGAACTAGCGGATGTGAAACTCACACACCTGTTCTCTGTACACGGCTGAGGCGCTGAATTTACACCTAAGAAACCAACGTGCAATGACACCGAGACATGAGATCAGATAGTGGTGTAAGGGTCAGAGAGTATCTCAGTTCATCTGCAGACCCCAGGTTAGAAAATACACTTCCATGATGTACTTAAAGTGCTCTATTTTCTCGCACTAGTTTTGTACTTAATATACTAAAACAAATTCTTAAGTACTTCTTCAGATCAACTAAGTGTACTCAACTGTGCTATTTTGGGACACCATGAATATGGACTAAAATGGCTGTTTAACATACTGTCCCTCTATTTAAAATGTATTCAGTCACCACCTGTAGTGCACTTGAGGCTACTAGTGTGTGAAAAATGGGTCAAGTTTACTACAAAATACAGATCTTACTTTTATCTTAAGTAGCATTAAAGACTCTTTTTTAGTATAATAAGTACAAAATTAGCGCGTTAAAACAGAGCACTTTTAATACATTATGTTTTTTTTCTTTTAACCTGGGATGGCTGTGTTAATAAAAGCAGTAGTTCTGGTCCTTTGCTAGGGCTGGGCAATATAAGAAATCTGTTTATCTGTACACTATTTATAACACTATTATAACAAAAATGATAATCATAATTGTAAGTTAGAACAAAAAGACATAAAGTAAATACTGTTTATTTCTTATTTCATTCAAATTTGCAGTTACCTGAAAGCTTCCCTTTCAACTAAACATTAATAAATATATATGTTAAAATAAACAAGGCTATGTTTTAACTGAGTAAATGATTATATATATATATATATATATACATACATATATAAAATGATTATATATCTAAAAGCACTGATGACATTTGTTGCATTTATTGAGTGATAAACAAATTGTTGAATCAGAGCTGAACCATTTCATTCAAATAAAGATCTTAGTCTTAGGCCCAGTTCCACAGACCGGGCTTAGCCTAAGCCAGGATTAGTCCATAGTTCATTTAGCACATTTAAGTCTTTTTTAAAATAAAAAATCATTACTGATGTGCATCTTAAGACAAAACAGAGGCACTGACATGTTTTAAGATCAGTCACTGCAAGTTTCTTTCAGTAGAAACAGCTCAGATTTACATTTTAGTCTAGAACTAGGTTTAAGCCTTGTCTGTGAAACCGGGGGATAATGTTCTTAAACTCGAGTGCACAAAATTAAAACATGTAAGCAAAATAAAAAAACATAGTCTAAATTCAAATTGCTAGCAAAAATGTCATGTATAACTTTAATATATATATATATATCGCCCAGTCCTAGGTTTTGCATAGCTTTAGTTTGACAATTTTCGAGATCTAAATCACCTGTTCGCTCGGTTCAACAACAATGAAGAGCTCCACTGTTCTCTCACAATCGGATTTTATGGCTTTACGTAACATGAAAAGCATGGAGACGAGATGAAAGGATCAGAAAGAAAAGGAAAACAGGAAGGAATACACCTAACTGGAGATAAGGGTGACTGAGATAAAGACAGAGAGATTAGGAAATGAGAATGAATGCACGACTGATGAAGGGAGAAATGACAAAATAGAGCCCGAGCTGAAGCATGCACTCACATACAACATCACCACACAAGAACAACGACACTTACTTTTCTCTTTTCTCCGGAATATCTTTTTTCACCCTGACAGAGCAACAGAAAAAAGACATTACCTCAGTGAACATGTTTGTTTGTTATAGTTCAAGACCTGCACTCATATAAATACAGCTATACATTCAATTATAGAGCACAATAGAAAGTGAGTGAGTTTATGAAATTGTCCCCAAAGGTTTGCTAAATCTGACAGTCTATCAATCTTTCATAGTAAAAAAAAATAATAATAATAAATTCTAAAAACAGAATGGGGTAAGAACAGGGAATGTCTGTGATAATTGTAGTGTAATAAGTTATAAAAAGGTTTCTTTGCATGTTATGTGTGAGGCTTCTTACCGACATTGGCATTCACTGTGTTCTGCAAAACTCATGAAAAAGTCACCCTGATTACGGAGAGGTTTCACTCGTTTAATCTACAAAAAAAAGAAAGAAGCAGTAACACATTAGAACAGACAAACAGGCATTCACCACTCCCTAAAGTTGGCTTCTCTTATTCAGGAAAAGCCCTGTTGGCTTGGCCAAAGAGTTACAAATAATTGGTTTGAGTGTGCGAGACAAAGTAGAGGAGTGTAGGGTTTCCAAAAAGTAGACGGAAAAAAAATCAACTAAAGAGAAAAAGGGAGCAAGAGTCTGGAAGCTAGGGGTCTCTGACCTCCAAGGTAATGTTGTATGTGACGATAGGGGTGCATTCCATCATCTCATCGTTGCAGCACCCAGCACAGCGGGTGAGAACCACACAGGACGGTATGAAGATGTGCTCGATGTCGTCGGGGTATTCCTGTTGAATTTCCACCAGCATTTCCCGAGGACGGCACAGAGACTTGTTATACACTTCCATGAATGGCACCACTGCAAGTTCAGAGAAAAAGGACAAATCAGTTGACAAATGTAGGCCACTGGGAGCAAGATGGTCTTTGCTCTTCTTCGAGCCCGACACTGTTTCGAAATCTGGTAGCACTTCTAGGAATCTGTGACTGAGATGGGTGTCCATATGAACCATGTGCATTCCTGGTGTTGCCCTCTGCCTGCCTCGAAAATCAGCACCCCAAAACATGTTAAAGTATCCTGCGTGTGTGTATTCTGAACAGTTTCATGTCTGTTTTTTTGGCATGACGATTCATTTTAATAAAATGTTGTCTGGTTTAGATTGAGCAATGAGAGGTTTGGCAATGCATGCTTCTTCCAAATTATCCCTTGGAGCTTTGCGTGTTGAGAAGTATTACAAACCACACTGGCTCGTGAGATTCTAATAAATACTACAGTTTTATCCGAAATGATGCAGTAACAGTAGTGCTTTCCTTCTTTGGTCCACTAGAGGGCGATATACTCAGTCAATCTGGGTCTGTCCAGTTTCTGGGTGACACCACTGATTGCCAGGCCCAGAAGAAACTCACCGTCATATGTCCTTCTGCCTTCCTCAATGGGTATGTAGGCACTCTGTGGTAAAAAAAAGGAAAAAAGAAAAGAAGAAGACAGCATTTTAATCAGAAATGTATAGTTAAATTCAGTTCTACATATTCATTGCCAATTGTTCATCAAATGAGTCCCAACGGGTTTGACTAGTTATAAAGCACTGCATTACCACAGGTTTAGGATGATGCAACAAATTACCTCATTTCATTTCAAAGCCAAAGTTCAAACTTAATGTTAAAGAATTACTTTTTTTTCTTCTCCATGTGTATCTAGTTAAATGTTGCATTTTTTAAATATATGTATATAAAGTAAACCTATCAGTCTGAAATTCAGACTCAAGGTAACTCGTGTAAGCAGTTCACTTGAAACATGACTTTGACTCCAAATGAGAGACTAAAGATAACGGATAAAACGATGTCAATCATAAAAACAACATGAAACCCAACAGGCCTTTTTGAGAATTTATTATAAATATATTAATTTTATTAAGTTGCAACATGGTTTCTAACACTAACCTTAAGACTTAGACTTGGCCTTAAAAAACCTCAGACTTGGCCTTGAAGTCTAGTCTCAAGACAAAACTTGACCTGGACTCTGCATTAGAGACCAGTGAGCATTTCACTTTCTGAGATTTCACAAAAGCTCCACGTGAATTGCTCAATGAAGCTTTTTTTTTTTTTCCTGAGCCCAGCTTCTTGGGTTTCATACTGCTTTAGATCATTTTTGTCTTTGAATAACTGAGAAACTTTGTATTTATGCGTGTCCTTGAATATAAAGTTTCAGATTTCATCAAGACCAAATCAAGTTTGGCTCAAACGGGGACTTAAATGACTGATATCTCAACACTGTGAGATCTGCAGAAGCCGGATATGTTGTTGGTACCCGGTGCGTCTGAAGCGCTACACTGTAGCTGCGCCTTTAAAGCGTAAGAATATCACCAAGGTGGCTATGATAGGGCCTTCAGTAAAATCGACAACAAACTTACAAACAGTTGCATCGACTCTGACTGCGAACACAGTTGAATTCCCCCGGGTGTATCCTGTCTATAGAGTTAAATGGCTCACTGTGGGGTGCTCCGATTAGCTTGTTCAAGTGATTTTGAATAGCTCGGCAATACATGGTCAGTGACCTCCCAAGGGGAAACACAAGGACGTCCAATATAGTGGCGCAGAATCATTGCATTCGAAATAACACTATTTACAGTTCAACCAACACGTCTGGTTCGTTCTCTATGCATGCACAAGCGTGTAAAACTTACCTTGACAGCTGAAAAATACAGAAGCGTCACAAGAAATAACTGGAGCACGCGAACGGCAAAGTTCATGATTGAATTTATAAGGCGAAAAAATCTTTTTAAAACCCTATCCGATGATAGGCGGACTTTAGCAAACGCATTGGTAAAGGTCTCGGAAAGCAAGTTAGACATGAGTAAAGGCTTCTTCGCAAGGGGTCCGACCTATAGGGGCAACAAGAATCCCATGTTGGTCCGAAAACGCGCGTGCAGACACCTGAGAGAGACGGAGAGCTCGAGATCCGCGGCAAGTATGTTATAGCGTCCCTCAGCTGTTGCCGATTATTTTCAGAATATCCAGAAATATGAGAATCCAGGACGCAGGTCCTCTCACATTGTTGAGAAGTAAATAATTTTTTTCTTCCAAGGCTATTACAATCCACATCACAAAAGTAATCCCATGCTTAGCCTGCCGCCAGTCTCCAAGTGCGTTGGGTTCATTGGGAATGGGACGCAGAACAGATCAGAAACTCACTCTCTGGCACAAATCTTAGTATTGCCGACACTGTATGTTATTAGCGGAGCGCACAGGGACACCGGAGAGAACACAAAGGCGCGGAGAAGAGTGCGCAAAATCCAGGCGTACTTCTAGTCCCTACGAATGAAGGTTGCTTTAATTCCGCCTCCTGTTGGATTTGTCGTCTTGATCCTCAAGTTCTCCCTCTTGCCGTTATGAATGATCACGGACGCCGTTCCCCGGTTTTAACGAACAGCTTCAGCTGTCGGTCAGCTCAGCGAATGAAACTCACGCCATTGGACGAGTCACCGGTGGGCGTGGCCATAGTGGTGTCAGCGTGGACTCCTCAGATGCGCAGATTTCACTCAAATGATAACTAAAAGAGATTCTCTGGCATCAGTTATGTTTAGGTGCTCGATATAAAAGCAATATTACGGCTAATATTTAGTCACTTGAACTACTATTCCTCATATTGCAAGTTTGCATTATGATTGGTTGGTCCTGGCATTCATTGGTCAGATATTTTTGAATAATGACAGTCGTCCATGGCGACGCTTTATAAATGACCAGCTCTGCGTATGTCATTTAAGATAGTATGTATTTAAGATAGTTTATTTCTCCTTATTTATTTGGTATGTAGATGTATAGGCTACAAATCCTTAGCCTACAGGATGACTGTACATTATCTTTTATATAGTTATTTTTAAGCTTAACAGTGGCATGAAAGTCAGACCACTTTGTATTTTAATGTATGCTGCGTAAAAATAAGGCATGATCTTTAGGGTATATAATGTATTATTTTAATATGTAATAAATATATAATATATTGACCATAAATAGCTGCTGCTGCGTAATGCTGGGATGTCGCTACGTGCAGAAGAGGAGTTTACAGTATGTGCGTAATCCCAGTTTGAATATCATCCGCATCACATGATCCCAGCGCTGACGCCTTTTGGGGCTTCTCGGTCATCTGCAAGGTTGCGTGGAAAACGGAAAGAGTGCTAGGTAATGAGGGCGTGATCACATGTGTAAGTGTGTGTGTGTGTGTCCATCACCACGTACAGGTGTGGGGGTGCGCGCTCGGGCGCGCGTAACAAAATACCAACTTGCTCCAAACGCGCGCTGGACATGTGAGCAGCGGTCAGACCGGTACTCCACAGCACCGAGGATTTACAAGACGACATCCCGTTTCCATAGACACACAGATTCAGAAGAAAATAGGCATTTAATAAAAACGATGAGTTAAAAGTGTTTTATATTCGCATTACGGAATAGGCTACATTACAGTATAGTTTTTTTGCATCAATAGGGGAAGTTTTTTTTTTAAGCATGTGGCAGTTTCACACGTAGGCATCTATAAATCGAGTAGGCGAAATTCTGGACAGATTTTCATGGATAAGTGCTTTCGAACAAAATCCTTCTCATTACATAAATTCCTCAAAAAAGCGTCTTATAGGCTATGCCTTTTTTAATATTTCCCCACTTATTTTGGTTTACTGTAAGTTGCACTGGCGCCATCTGCCTGTCACTACACGTAAAGAGCTTGTCCGTGTTGCCAAATCACCTTAACACAAGCAATTTTTTGGGCTTGTTTTATTAAAGTGTATATGTACTTAAACGAGTTTCCATTATTGGTTTTATGCATCGCAAATTTATACTTGCTTTAGGTTTATACTACAATAAATCAGATCAACAAAGATCAAGCAATTGTCCTTAAATCATAAACCACACATCCATAGAATCACAAACAATTAGAGCAGGCTTGTTTTTCTAAAACAAGGGGTTTATTTTATGGGCTTTATTGTAAGACTAGGTT
>JAUMHQ010000051.1:2161531-2173712 GCA_032361165.1 Enteromius paludinosus
TGTTCTGTGATAAGATGCACACCTGTAATATTTTCTTATAAGGCATTTTTGTAAAAGTTGCTTAAATATCTTAATTTTACTAATGCTTAGTCCTGGCTTAAGCTAAGCCCCGTTTGTGAAACCGGGCCTTCAAGTTTTAGTTTAATCAGTGAGCTTAACAGTTAAAAAAATTCTTGAGATCTCACCTCTAGGAGGAGATACTGACTTTCTCAAGCCAACCTAATAATATATATGCAATACAGGGAAACTTTACATTGTGCTTTCTTGTGCGCAAGGAGTGTAGAAGTCTAAACAGATGGATATTCATTAATGTGTGACTGTGTACGTGCAAGTGAACAGCAAACTGCTTAAGATAGGGGTTTGTTCTATTTTAGTCTTCAAATACAGGTCTGTGCAATAAAATTAGAAAGCTGTCCGGACAAGTTTTCTCTGCAGTTGAAGAGCTTAAAACATACCTTGTATTTTCATTACGTCTGTGATACTTCTCCAGATGACATCTTTGTGGGGTTTTCTTGAGGGGTTTGTCATATCAAACGTTTCTGAATCAAATTGTTATGAGATTGATTTAAGCCTTGTGGGAACATATGTAAGTGAAAAACATACACCTGCATTGAGACTCGTTTGACTACATAGCACAAGACAAAAAAAAAAAAAAGCCACGTGGGTGACTTATGCTTGGACTCCACAAAATGGAAAAAAAAAATACAGGTCTTAATATTTAACAGTAAATAAGGATATGCAAAGCATGTTCCTTCACATACCCCTTTGCATTTGATGGTTGCTTTGTCACAAATGCCTGATCTTGCTTTTACTGAGGAGTACTTTAGACCAACAGAGAAACCCCGGCATGTCAGCTCTCCTCAGCACTTCTGTGTTTGTCTGCACTGACCGGTACACCCAGAAAAACCCTGACAGATTCTTGGACGGGTCACAAAGCAGATGAATTCAGTCATTAAACTTCATCGGCCAATAAATCACTGCCATTTTGCTGGCAGAGCGAGCGACCTCAACCCCTCCAGCTGTGGCAAGTGCGCAGCGGTGGTTTAGCGCACGTCTACCCGACCCTGCGCAACCTTTAAGAGCAAAGTGCACATACATCAACTCATTTCCCAGAAACCTGATAAAAACCTCACACTCCCCTCATATTTAAGACATTATTAGAATAGGAATGAGCGTTCCCCCGTGAATCACCTACTTACTGTAAATATCGGTAAAAAACACGCAGTGCAGAAATGACAAATTGTCCAAATTGAGTGTTTACGGCCATGGAGTCCCTGCAGCGCAACACATTGGCATCAGGGGGACAACATAATAGAGCATATTTTTGGAAACTTGCCCGATACCAATCATGTGTAAACACATGACATATATCTTAGTTCTCTGTACGGCCTAGCATGTCAAAACCAAGTCATATGGCACTTGAAAGGATCTTTATGGATATAGCTGCTGGAAAAAACTGGCAGGGGGTGGCAGTCGGGCCTTGATGTAAACCCTTCAAACTTGGATCACCTTTTACATTTTAGATGGCGTTACGCGAGGACGTTTTCAGTCTGTAACTTTAACCGATCTGTTGGATACCTTCAAAGGAGGCGAGTACCAATCACTCAAACCTCTGAGCACTATCACTCTATGAGGTGACGTTCTGCAGATGTTTCATTCCGGATAATGAAAAAAGCTCCATGCGAGTCTTAAAGTGTGCATGTGTTTCTCTCGCCGTGTGTGGGATGGGACTACGTGTCTACTGGCATGTCTTCATGAACACTGTGATGTATTTTATGAGGACCTCTTTAAGTTTGAGAAATTATCCAAGTACCGCAAACTTCCAAAGAAGTACTTGGGAAGAGACTATTGTTTGGTGCCTGAGAGAGTGTCTGGGTATAGATTACATGCTCTTATATTAAATGCTTTTACCAGTAATGGGTATTTCCGAGGCAGGCAGAAGGCCATGGTAAACCCACTTTGTACGTTCTCAAAAAAGCAGACCATTACCAGAAAACAAATCAAGCACAGACCTGAATTTAAAACTCATGACACATTTGAATGACCGCACAAACTCTCCATTGAAAGTGGAGGCCTCCAGTTACAGCTGTAGTGCTGTCCAGACAAGCTTACATAAACCTCTCTCCCATTCACATGCGTGTGAAGACGAGCTTCACAGTTTTTTTTGCAAGAAATGCAGCGCCATGTCCGACCATGAATGGAAATCGAGATTTGCGAATATTATTAGTTTTGTCAGACCAACATACTCTGTTGTCTTCTGGAAGGTAAAGCAAGTAACCCCTCACTGGCTTTGGTCATAGCTGACGGACAGTGTTAGGCTTCATGATCGCTCTCCTGAAAAAGGCTCTGTTCCAGCGACAGGATTCAAGGCTGGGCTGACATGTCAAATGCCTGGCTGATCAGCAAAACATGAAGCTTCCTAAAACCCTTATTCTTCTGTGGTTGACCGGACGAGGGTGTTACGCCTATAACCTTTGCCTTCTGACGTTGCGGTCAAGGTAGCTTGGAGGAAGAGTAACAGATAAATACTAATGCAGACATGAGAAAGGAGAGAGCAGGAAAGTCTTGTCTATGAGGGCTGTAAGCTCCAAAGAAACTTTAGCAGTATCACTCATAAGAATTAAAAAGAAGAACAAACATCATCCATGCCACAATGACAATTTTTCCTGTGGAAAACTGCATGTCTGGTTACTCTATCATGTGTTGCGGTCACACCATTATACCATCATTTTTCCAGCCTTCGTCATTTTACACAAAGGAAAATGGCATTTCTGTCATTGTGTGCTCATCCTCATGCCTTTCCAAATATGAATGACAAAGAAGGAAATGTTTTGGAGAATATCCACAATGTTCTTTTTTCACAACAGGAAAGTACATAGTTGAGGGGCTGTCAAGCCCCAAGCCAAGATCACTTACATTTGTGTCGTTAAATCCACAATTACACAATTTCACATCTTATGGCATTAAAACACATGACACTTATTCACCTTCCGGAGTTTGATTGGCAGGTGATCTGATAAATTTTTTGTATATATATATTCGAAAGCTGACATCAAAAGTTATCTGGTCTGTCTCTGCAATGTATTTTTCACTGTGTGAGAACATAATGCGTAGTGTGAGTGCCATTGGCTTGCCAGAAATAGCATGGTTTTGTATTGTGGAGAGCTATGTGATCTCCTTTTGCTTTTCACTTAATAAAAGGTCATACTGGTTTGGAAAGAAATTAGGATTAGTAAAGGATCATACCATTTGAACTGGGAAAACAATTCCATTAAAACGTGAGAAGACTTGCTCGAGCTCTGTATCAAACAAAGCAAAAACCGCTTTCCTTATTTTCCCAGCTTTAGATTTTTCTTTTGGAGAGGCGTTCTGTAACATACTTAACAAGACTTGGCAAGGAGACGATCATTATTACTCTTGTAAAAATTATTCTTTTGTAAACATGCTAAAGTGCCACGGTCAAACTGTAGAAAACATCTGTGATTGCCAACAGACTCGCAAGTATTTCTTAAGCTTTAATATTCAGGGGAAAGTGATGTTTTAGTAATGTCTAAATGTTTATTTTAGAAATCTGTGTTTGTGTGTGACAAGGGTTGATTATTTGAGTGGTTTTGTGGAATTTTTTTGCCTGGAGCCTGAAAGATCAACAAGATATGGACGGTTTGATGCGGAAGGTGGGACTTTGAAGTGTTTTCATGTGTGAAGGTTTTGGATTTTATAGACATATATTTGTGTTTCATTGCAGGGGTGTGTGAGAGAGAAAGACTGCTCTTACCTTAGTGCGTATCACATTTCAGGGGCCAATTTCCCCTTCTTGTGTGTACAGTGCGATGCTTCTGTCTCCGCAGCACCAGAGCGGCAGTGAAAGAGAAGACCTCCTGGGGCAAATCCTCCGCTATAATGACAGATCTTTTTACGAGGTGAAACTTCGTGCTAGGTGGCCCGTCATCGCACTGAGGGGTTTCTCGTCTTTCTCATCCGAGCGCTCACAAGTCTTGAACCTCCTCGAACCAGCCAAATTCAAGTTTACTCTTACAGTGAATCAGTCTTCCATGGAGGACAGCGCAGATGTTTGATGATTCAAGAATTGAGGAAAGGCATAAAAAGCTGTGAAGTGTGACTTCTAAGACAAACAAACAGTTTTATAGGAGCAGATCACAGACAAAGACTAGTACAGGATGAAGAGGCTATTAAACATGGATGTTTTGTGATGGTCTGGCCTTCCTCTAGAAAAATATTTTTGAAGCAGAATCACCATGTACGCAAGAAATCATGCAGAAGATCAGGGTTAAACCAGCTCTGTATTAGCGCATGCTGGGGCCGAGGCCAAAAAAAGCACTTTTACTTTCTCCATTGCCATTTTAACAATTACAGTACTCTGGAACAGTCTGAGAAGCACAGCTGTTATGATACCCAGAAACTCCATTGCTTCAGTAGTGAATGAAAGACTATGATGAGTTGGTTAATTCCCACTCCAGCATGTTATACTTTATATATGTTTATCGCCTTTGGGATCTGTACAAGTTTTACTAAAAAAGACCTGTCTTAACTCACGTATCTTTGTGCTTGGTCTGCATTTCACCATTCAATTTTTTTATTTCTGCTTTTCTTCATTAGACTCAACCTATGGTATGACATCTTAGGAGCTGTTCACCCAGAACTCGTTTTTTTTTAACCTAATGTGCTGCTTTTACATAGTTTTTCTATATAAATGAATGCTGTTGGGCTGGAGCATTTTGCACCACAGTTTTAAGATGCTGTGTAAAGTTAAAGGAACTTAGATTGTTACGCACAGCGCCACAAATTTATGTCAGTTCTAAAAAACAGTGGATCAATCAGAAGACCCCAGAGGCGGGGCAAGTGTTGTGAGCTTTTGTTTACAGTGGCAAGTTGGCACGGCAGCCGTTTTTTTTTCGACAGCAACATGGCAGAGAAGGCATAAAACCATTCTAGAGAGCTGCATCTAAAAAGTGAGATGCAAAGACGCGTTCCGTGTGACCCTGAGGCGTCGCTAGCCTTTCTGATACCCTTGAAGGGACGTCAGCAAACATCTCACTCACCTCATTATCTGCCACCCAAGCAAAAGAGTGGAACTGAAGAAGTACATGTTGCACCTTTGAAAAAAAGCTAATGTTCCAGGAATAAAAAATTCTGGTATTATAAAATCACACTCACGTCCTTCCAAACCAGCATTACGTTCGTTCTTCCTGGGAAAAGAGAAGTGTTTTCTAAAAACAATACAATTGCTTTGTGTGAGGAACATGCAACGGTAGGTGTGACGTCAATGACACCAAATGCAATAGGTTCTCATCTTTAGCATTCCTCATTATTTCTCTTTCTGTGTTCCAAAGAAGACAAAGACAATGTGGGAATGAAATGACATGGTCGTACAGAAAGTAAATGGCAAATCTTCAGACATAAATATACAGCTAAGATAGAGACTGGTCATTGGGCTCTCTTTGCCATACTACAGAGATTTATTTTTTAGAAGCATTTTATGAAAGTTGGATCTAAGTGGACAATTGACCATTCAGGAAACCACATTACAGTTAGACATTCAGGATGTGGAAGCTGTGTGGGAGAAGTTGGTCAGAATGGGGATTGCTCAACTTAAAGGCCTTGAATAATCCACAATACCAACCGCTTGCAGAGTTAAAGTTCAGCGCAGCTCTACAACATGAGGTTATCGGAGTTGTTTTTCTTGCAGGATTTGGAATGAAAGTGAAATCAAGACCCTAATTCATTATGAATCTCTAATCTGCTGTAAACGGACTGTCAGTCGATTGTCTTGGTGATAGTAACTGACCGACAGAAGAAACTCTTCAGTGGGAAACCACCCGCTTTGGCTGAAACAGCGAAGAGCTCATCCTGCTTTTGACACTGAAATCAGAGAATCCTCTGGAGCCACTGATCAAGAATCAGATTTCTCAGACTCGCATCTGATCTACAAGCTAAACGCTCAAATTTATCACAAGAATAAATTCTGATTTGATGGGAAATATAACTGCAGAGGTTATGCCTCCGCAAAAAGACAATAACTCGTGGTTTGTGACGGATACGTCTCTTAGCCTGCTTTTAATCTTTGTTCTGAGGGACGTCCTGGTCTGTGTGTGTGTGTGTGTTTGTGTGGGAAGACAAATGAGAATGAGGTAAAAGCCGTCATTGAGAACTTGTAATCAAAGAGAGAGAGCTGGAGAGGGTCCAGGATACAGAATACCACAGAATGCCGCATCAATGCTTTCATTTAAGTCACTATTTGACTCTATTCTTCTCAAAGTCTGCTTTTTTTCTAATCTAATGCTTCTTTGCCCCCGGCCTTGGCTCATAATTGCTCTTTTTCCAGTCTGTTCTTTTCATCTTTTTATTAGATAAATCAAATAATGTTTTTAAAATATCAAAATAAATACATGAAACAAAAAAAAAATAGACAACTGTCGACATACAACAGGAGTATAAGAATGTTTAATGAATGTGGACAAATAGGTCAGCTCATTTGATTTACCAAAGAATTTGACATACAGTATTTAAATCTCCGGCTTTGATCACAGACTTCGGTGTCTTAGCATGGTTGAGACACGTGAGACTCCTCAGGAGAAAAATCAAAGCAGGAGATTTAGGAAAATGTGTCCATTTAATCTCATCACCGTGAACAATTGGGATACAAGGAATTTTATATATCTGATGCTTTAAGCCACTGCAGAGATCATGGCTGTCAGGCGGTTAGCCAGAGAGGTCAGCCGCGACCGCAAACACGCCACCACATGCACACAAACACACAAACACAGACCTCCATCAACAACATGCTCTGTATGCTTGAAAAAACAGAGCAGTGCGAAAAACCTCAAACCCCCCTTTCAGGCATATCTTTCATTCGGGTCAGGATAAAAAAAAATCAAAAAGAAAGATGCGTTTACTTGAATTGACTTTTTAAGTCTTTCTGACAGTGGGATAAGAAACAAAATCTTTTTTGTTTTACTTCTTATCCAACTGCTTTAAGACCAAACAACAAGACCTAATATCTTCAGTCATTTAGCTTCAAGTAAACGCATCTTGATTTAACCGTGTTCAGATGTTTGTTCAAAAAGCCAAAAATACTAACTAAACCAACTTTCTTTCAGTGTTTTTAGAAGCAAGTGCAAACCTATTACTGACAAATCAGGTGATGGCAAGTGGTTTTACACGGCACATGCATAAACAAAATAGCCCTGAATTTCAAAATGTCTGAATATTCTTAATCTACGGAGAAAGATAAAGATGTTTAACCGCCGGACACACAGTTAAGTGTGTGTATATTTGTTTAGAGAGAGTCCACAGTGGGTTTACGAGAAAACGGCATCCTCCCACGACCACAGCTGGAAGTGGTTTGACCACACAGCCACCGTACTCACACGCCACACCAGTGCTGTTGACATGCCACAGAGAAGTGCTGACAAAAATGCACAAAACATGTGTTTTTAACGCTAGTCAGTTTATCATGGAAATGAAAGACAGAAAGGCTCAATCAGCCATGCTGAAACCACCTCAACCACGCTGTTTCAGACCGAAAATGAGTTGTGTTGTAGCTGCCAACTTTTGAAATACAATTAATAGGAAGACTTAGTTACTACTGATGACCATTTTGGGAATATAAATGAGTGTGCAGGCAGACGGAGCTCACACGACCCTGATATAGCTGGATACAGCAGTGGTGTCCCACTAGAAAAACCAACAGTACAGCGACTTTGTGACCTCCATCATTTTAATCACTGTCAGTGTAAACGTTTCTCTACGGGAGATAATAAATGTGCTAACGGGTGTCACAGTTTCACTCCCTTTTGCACATCGCATGTTGTTTCTCTTCACAACTCATGCATTCATGTCCTGAATAGGAACATGTGGTTTCTTTACCCATTGAAGTAGCCCTCACTTCAAACTTTCTCCTGTCGACTCAGCACAGAAGTCAGAGAGTTCACAGCACTGAATCTGAGGGTTGTGCAGAAAGCCGTTCAGAGCATGACGCGATCTGATGCTGAAATTGATCCTGCAGTTCAGGCATGCTGGATGTTTCTTGCACAGAAGACAGAGCTTCAGTCACAATCCAGATAGGATACAGTGATGCATTGTGGATGAATTTTAATGTGCCCCTATCACGGTTTATGAAAGGTTCATATTTTGGTTTTGGGACTCCATTTTTTATAATATGCATGTTAAGGTCAACATGAAATGGCTTGGGATTTGTTTTTAAAATGACTCATTTCAATGAATTTGACTTTCTTTTGAGACAATAACTTTATACATGGTGCACTTTCAGACTGAAAAAGATGTTTTCATTGACTTCTTGTGCACTACTGGGTCACCATATCATTAAACATCTATGGTTCATAAACCACTGACTGAACGGTTCTTTGGGATTACAGTATGGCATCACTACAGAAAGTCCCTTTTGGAAAGTATAGGTGACTTAACTTTATGACTTGTGGGATGCAGACCTTCCTGCCAATTGTCTTGCACTGTTTGTGAATAAAAAGAAAGACACAAGAGCTCTTGTGAATGGGCACATTCTCGCTCCCAGAGACACTTCACAAGTTATGAATGGCACGGAGCAGACAGAGCGATGGTTAATAGGCAAAATGCCAGAGTTTGCAGGAAAACCTGGAAGGAGATGGTGTGTGTGGAACGAGATGAACTCCGACGCTACTGAACCTGACTTTCTCACACTCTCACCCAAACACAGCTGACTGCACTAATCCAAAGAAAATAACAAGAGTTCAAAGAGTTTAGATAAGATGAAGAGACAAGCAGACGGACAAGAGAAAGAGCATCAAGGTCAAAGAAAAAAAAAGAAAAAAGAGGATTAACAAAAAGCAGTGGTGAGGTAAGAGGGTGCAATTATATAACATAATAGGTAGTCTGCTTATTTCCTTAGGTTTTGCATTTTTTTAACAAAGTTCTTTTTTAAATCTGTCTTGTTAACCCTTTCCCTGTCAGCGATGAAAATGTTAAATATTTGTTTTCGTGCAGATGCATATGCAATAAAATAACTCAATCAAGCATTAAACTGCATGTAAATCAAATGTTACAGAGTGAAATGTTGACACAGGAAGTGGTTCAGGACTTTGCAAGCTTTAGGGGTGTTAAATGGAAGTGATCTACTCTATCTATTTTTGATAATCGCTCTGAATTTGATATAGTTCGTTCTACCCTTTGAACACAACACTTTCAAAATGTACTTTTTTATTATAAAACAAAATGTAGAATAAAACGAACAAATTTAATTTAATTATTTTAACAAAATATTCTGGGGGGCATGAACATTTTGTGAAAATTATCAAAAAATGCTGGCATTTAAAAAAAATGCTGGAGGGGAAGAGTTAAAAATTACACTGAATATTTTGACAAAATCATAAACCATGGTAAACATTGCCAACACAAAGTGTGAAATAAGCCATAACAATGCCTCATCTATCACAATTTAGAGTGTAATTGATATAACAACAACAACAAACAGCCCCAAACAATCAGAGCAGATGCTCAGTTCAGTCGGGTCATGTGTGCTCCAGCCTGCAAGCACTGCACTTGTAGGTCTGCAGAACCTTATCAGCGCCGGCAGTCTGGTTGCTCGGGGCGACAGGTGGGCCCTGGTTCTGGGTCAGAAGCCCATTAGCAAATGAAAGCTGCTGTAAGCAGTGCAGACACTCTTCGCTGCTCTGATTTGTGAGTTTGCATTAGGGTTAACTGACATCAAAGCACATTTGTGCGAATGCAGTAAAAACTACAAGGGTGGTGATGGCGGTGGGTGGGTGGGGGTTATTTCACATTATAATAAGTGAGTCAAGCGGCGACTGGAAACATAAATGAAAACACGTTTATAACAACCTGTATGTTTTATTGCAAATTTCAAACCAGCCCCTAAAGTTTCTCATTAAAGTCAACAAGAAGTCTTAATGAAAAGTTTTCTTTTGTAATCTTTGATCAGCGTAATAAATTGTGGCAAAATAGCAGGCAAAACAATGTTTTATATTTTTTTCATGCACTGCTCAATTTCTATATTCTGTTGTTTTAAACTGGTACAATAAAAACATGTAAAAATACTCTTCAAGTGTGTTTATTTTATTGTACTTCATCTGTAGCTTTTAATTATCCTACATATCACTATAGGTTTTTTTCAGTTTTTTTTATTTATTTTTGTGATTTGTTCATATATAATTTCTTTCTTTTATTGCTAAAACACCGCAATCATTTATTTGTGCATGCATGCATTTATTTTTGTATGCTATGTAAAAAGAGAGCTCCAAATCAACAAAATGAAATGCTCAGATTCCTGGAAATGCATGGAAATAAGTGCATGTTTAATTTGATGCATCGTTTGCATACATAAACATAACATTTCAAACAACTCCCATCCTGGGAAAGTATAGTGATATCTAGAAGTTACATTCTTTACCCCATTCACCTGGGATGTCTTGCCTTGAACAATTTTCCTCATCAAAGCAACCTCATCAAACTTCACTGTAAACTGAAACTGAGTGCTATGATAAAGACGTGATCACAGATGAATATCGACAGCATTTGAAACTAGAGCAAAAATAACTCTAGCATGGTGACTCTCTCCATCGCACAATGGGACTGGTGCAAGGGTAAAAGGAGCTGTGTGTGAGTATCGACGGGTGAGTGCTGGTGACCCTGTCTAAATCACCGGGTTAAGCAGGCGGAGGGGAAATGGGCTCCTTCAGTCATTTAATGTAATTATAGACATAAAAAGCACACACACACACACTACAGCCACAGGCACATCACATACACACCGCATGGTTTTTCCCACTCTTTCTTGGTAGATCTTATACCTCGTTGGCTTGCTTTTATCATGGCGTGTCATAGTTTGTCATACTGCGCTCGTGCTGGTCTAAACCGGTCGTGTTTCCTGCATGTCCTTATTTTCCCTTGAGGTTTGATTAAGTAAGTCTTGTTATCTCCTGCATCTATACACCAGCACAAAGCCAATCTTGTGTGAGCTGAACTGTAGTATGATACGCAGCTATATGGGCTGATAAAATAAACAGATTGACTTGCTTCTGTGATAATTGGTCTCTTGGTATAATACTCAAATACGGCTGGGAATAAACTTGGATCTGTGATAAAATAAAAGAGGAGGAATCTGATCCATGCCAGATCATGCTGTTTGGAAACAGGAAATTACACCCCATCGCCTCCTTTCCATTTTACCGTACAGTCTTATTGTGAGTGCTTTATCAACAACTATAGAAAAACACGAGTACAGACTGTGTGGGAACTTTTAAATCCGCCGCTGTCTTTGTAAGCACAGATCGCTCCTGATTTAGTGGCCATCTTCAACCCATCCCTCTCTCTCTCTGTCTCTTTTTCTTCTTGTTTGTCTTTTCCTCCCTAGCATTTGACCTTCGCCATCCTCTCCATCCGTTCCGGCCTTGACCTTTTCTCCCCCACAAAGCTCCTGCATCCCCCCTCCACGGCGTCAGACTCCACTGACCTGCAGTTAATGTACGGCACTTAAAAAGTTCATTAACTTTAGACACCCTCATCACTCTTATTTCCCCTCTCTTTGTCTCACGTTCGATCTATCTTACTTGAGGTCATTACCGTCTCTATGGGAACATATGGTGAATCTGAAAACATGCCGCATTTCACCTTAAAAATCCAAGGAAAGCAAATAAAGTATGAAAATACAAAAATATGTAATTTTTTTAGCCTTATCACATTTTGAAACTTGTAACACTCTATTATGGATAGTGATTCTTTTTTTGGCTCACACTTTAGTCTGAGGACTAAATAACTATTAACTACAACCTGTGTCTCAATAAACTCCTAAATTGATGCTAATTTATTTGAGGTAGGGTTAAGGGATGTACAATAATGCATAAGTGGTTTACAAGAAGCCAATGTGCTAATATGCATGAAAATAATAACCGATAGCCAATATTAGTGGAGGGCACTGTGTGTACTGTAAATATATCTGTGACAATCCAATGAGCAAAAAAAACATTTATTTTCTGTTTTCTTTTCTCGAGAACAGAAATCCACCATAAGCAGCATCTCGCTCGCTCGCCAAGTCATTTGTTTTCCTGTCCATTCCTCCCTTTCTTTTTTCCTTTTTGTCATTTTGCCCTTCCTTTTTCCTTGGTTTCTTAAATATAGCTCAGACTGGTGACTTTGCCTGTTTGCACAA
>JAUMHQ010000051.1:2177221-2212840 GCA_032361165.1 Enteromius paludinosus
CGCCTCTAGACTGTTACGAAACAGTCTGTGTTGTGTTGGAATTTGACCGTTTTTCAGTCATCTTTTGCAAACACTTGTTTTTATTCAACCATGCCAAGGTAAATTCAGTTTTCCATTCCATGGCACCTTTAAGATGGTCTGAATTCTGAGGTGCAGTCAAGACATATGATTACAGGTCAGATCATATTTATGGTTCTGCTCTTTGGCAACGTCACGTGAAAGTCGTAAAAATTCATTCGGACACTATTCAACTAATCCCAGTCGTATAGCGATAGATGATCATGTGACATCAAGGATTGCGGTACAAATGGTAAAGCAGCGGAAAAAAGCACCACTACTACAATACAAAAATAGAGGGGGGGGATTTCCTTTCCATTTTTGAGCTAAAAAAAAACATACATGACAAATGACTTAGAAAGTCGATAAATCTATAGTATAATCACACTTAAAGCAATTTGCAACTCAAATCAAAGCTGACTAATTAGGCGACTATCAGCTCCTGGATCGCTGAGATCACTGGAAATGAGCCAAATTAGGTTGAATTGTGACTATAATGAGTTTGGAATAATTACTTTAATGTGTTGTTCTGTCTGTGACTGATGGTTTTATGCTGGTAAATGAAAAAGGTCTCTCTCTGCTCACACACATTTCATTCAGCCACAACTGTGAAATTATACTATTGCTAAGAGACTCCACTGAAAAACAAACCGCAGCCAAACCACGCTGCACAAGTTCACCAGATGTTACGATAAGACCTCCGATAAAGAAACTCTAAATCGAGAAGTTGTCATGCAGAGATTCCCTCCACCTGCAGACATGATGCAGATTTCACACTTACAACATAACCTTTTTTCCTAAATGACGAAACACTGACACGTCCCACTGATGAAGTACGTGCAGAAAATCAGTCAAGCATGTCTCATTAGAAAGCTTGTGGTTTCTGGGATGAAAAGTTTTATCTCAGGTTCTAAAATGTAGTAAATCTATTATGCAACCTTGAGGTCACATTCAAATATCTGCAGATACTGTATTAACACATCTTTTTAAAGAAGACTTTTCAAAGACAGACTGTAATATTAATGAAAGAAGGCCAGTCAGTGATTCAGAGTGATGAGACATGCTGAATCACGTGCAGCTGCCAGAGATAATATACAAGACCGATATGAAATATTCCTCAGACAGAGAGAGCAGGAGACACAGTTCAGTAGTTAGGAGAGAAAGAGGGACGGAATAAGGAAGGGACGGAAAGTGGTTTTGCTTTCAGTCCCTCTCTGGGTTAATTACTATGCTGAAAGATAAATTACCCAGTAAGCTGCTCCCAGCTGTACTCCTTAACCTCTACAAGGCGTGCATTTGGGTGTTCTCTTTTCAAGCAAAGAGGGTATACAAAACAAATCAATCAATGCCTTGTTCAGATCTCTAGAGTTCAGCAAGATGACAGCATTTACTGTACATAATATTAAAGGGGTCATAGGATGCAAATTCAACTTTTTCTTTCTCTTTGGAGTGTTACACGCCGTTATTGCATTGATAAGATCCCTGAAGATTAAAGTTACAAAACCAAAGAGATATTCTTTATTAAAGTTATGACTTTTCCATGTCCCCCTAAAACGGCTTGTTGAAACACACCCCACTTTTCTACATCACAGAGTGGGTTTATCTTCAAACACCGCCAAAATGTTTATGCAAAGAAAAAAGGTGGAGCTTTTAGTCTCGCTGTAGCGTTGCTGCTGCACGCGCTGTGTTGTTGCGAAAGTGAAACTACTTTGCTTGTGCTTCCAAAAGAGGACACTGATTTTAAGTCATTCTAGAAATTCGCCTGCTTTTAATTTAGGGTCTATCTCTGCCACTGTCCAACCCTACGTAAGGAATCTAGGGGTTTTAGGTTTAGGTACAGTGATAACGGGCAGCTTCTTCCACCTGAGATCGATTGCGAAACTGAAACAGTCCATGCCTCATAATTACCTAGAAACAGTAATCTATGCCTTTATCACATCACGCTTGGACTACTGTAACTCCCTTTATTATGGCTTGCCTCAAACATCTATCTCTCGCCTGAAAATTGTGCAAAATGCTGCAGCAAGGCTTCTAACAGGAACTAAGAAGAGGGATCACATTTCTCCGGTTTTAGCTTCACTACATTGGCTGCTTGTACAATTCAGAATTGATTTTAAAATAGCTGTCTTTGTGTATAAGGCCTTATCTGGACTCGCACCAAAATATATTTCTGACCTTCTTACTCCTTACACACCTCATAGAGCACTCAGGTCTAGTAGTCAGCTTCTCTTAACTGTCCCACGTTGTCGCTGCAAAACTAAGGGTGGCCGGGCTTTTTCAACTGCATCCCCCAAACCTTGGAACAGTTTGCCTGAAAAAGTGACATTTGCTCCTTCGCTAGCTAGTTTTAAATCGATTCTTAAATCGTATCTTTTTTCACTAGCTTTCAATTAAGGTCATTTTAAGGCCTTGATGTCAATTTGGTCTAATGTTATTTTATTATCTTTTATTGGATTTGTGCTTCTTTTATGTTGTCAAATCTGTATTTTGTTGTACAGCACTTTCAGGTGCAACTCTGTTGCTTTTAAATGTGCTTTAGAAATAAACTTTGACTTGACTTGACACAACTAGAAATCAGTGGTCAAGTTGTATTCACAAGTTCAACACAGTGTGTTCAGAGCATTTACAGAGTACGGACTTCTAAAACCTGGAGAGTAGTCTATGCTGGCTATGCATGGAGACTCTAAAGTTGAGCAATTGTACCTCTGCAAGGACAGTCTGGCGCTTCTCACTCACAACCTTTAAGTAAGTTACACTTTCTTATTAAAAGAATATAATACTTACTATTCAAACGCAAGTTTTGAGCAGTGAAGGCTAGTGCTGCATAGCGCCGGGATGCGGGATCACGTTATGGTGAGGGAAGTAACAATTGCCCCACATGCTTGCGGTCTTCAGCCAATCAAAATGCATTGGATAGCTGGCCAATCAGAGCACAGCTCGCTTTTTTAGAATGAAGTCGACGCGTTTCAGGATGCAGGCTTGTATAGTATGAGGAAAATAATGTTTTTTGCACCTTCAACCATATAAACATTGCATTACAGCAAATATATATATAAAAAAAATTAACAACATAATATGACCCCATTAAGCTTATCATGTATAACTACAGTATTCTCAGCCAAAAAATGGAACTGATGAAAGCAAAGAAACAACGGAGTAAAGAGGGAATGCAAAGCCACTTGTTGTCACTCTGTGTGTGTTCACGGTGTGTGTGTTTGTGGTTGTTCACTTCTCACTGCTGTGTGTGTGCACTTGGGTGGGTTAAATGAAGAGCACTAATTCCTAGTATGGGAAACCATACCTGGCCACTTGTCACTTCCTTCATCCACGAGATGACAATCAAGGGCTGACAATGACAGTATCATTTGCAACTTAGCACTTGTTTTGTACATCCCCAGTTCTTTAAAAGTAAAAATTCCCTGTTTGAATGCTGAATACAGACTACTGCCACCTGCTGGTGTGGAAGTTATGCTCTCTCATGCTAGCAAGCCATCGGCTGTAGTCTGTTTGGTGTGTTGTAATGCTTTATTTTTATTTATATTGGATCACTAGAAACCACCAAGCAGGTGTGATTTGGAGCTGGTTGGAGCTAAACTGTGCAGAGCTGTGGCATCTAGGAATTGAGTTTGAGACCAATGTGTTAGTGGTAAACAGCTGGCTCTCACAATGATGTTGCAATCAAAAAAAACCAAAACAATAATGCTTTGAGAAACAAGACCTGTGTGGGCAGAGGAAGGTGGGTGGAAATAAGTTTGGGTTTGGACCAAGCAATTTAAAGAAGCATGAAAACAGTTTTAAATCTCACATCATTTTAAAGATGTTTCTATTTCTTCAGAAGTAAAACTGTTGAGGTCAGTGTCCCTCTCCTACATATCACTCCACTGTTTGGTTTGGGTGAAACACAAATGCACCAAGCCAAATGACAATTGCCACAAAGCAGGTTTCTAACGCAGCAAATGTGGAAACATTTATATTAGGGACATCGGTCTTTGTACTCATGGCCATCTGGCCTTTCTTCTCTCAAGATGTGACAAACGAGTAAAAGGACAGAGGATACATCAAAAAAAGCAGGAAAACCGGTGTTGTCTGGCTTAAAAGCTTTCATCTTTCTGGGTGTGGATCAAAGCGGACTGCTGCTTTAGGAGGATTAGCGATCGACAATTTGTGTCTCTCTGATTGCGGACAGCATGTTGAGCATGGTGGTCTGGACACTAGCCTTCTCTGCACCATAAACCACCACGTTCTACGCTTGTCAGATGAATGAGTAAAAGAGCAGGAGATGAAAAGGCCTTTGCTCAACCTGCATCTGTGAGAGCTTGGATCGCTACGCATGCAAAGCCTGGAGCAACCCAATTGTGCACAAATGAGGTCTCCTGTTTAGATTTCAGTCTGTTTATGTTTGCAAGTTTGTTTAAACCTCTCTAAGGTCACTATTTGCGTGTGGATGTGTGTTTTCGGCTGAGAGGTTTGGCGCGAACTCCCTGTCTGCTGTCTGGAGGTATACGGATATGTGTGTATTGTTGCTATTTCTGCTGTCTGACAAACATCAGTGGGCTCTGGCACTACCGCACTATTCTTTTCTGCTGCCCCAACTGTCACTTTTGTGTAAATGACAGAAATAGCCAGACAGAATGATGAGTTTTCTGTGTGTTATCCTGTTGGACAAGTAATATTACCTAAGTATGTGTGTGTTTGTGTTGAGCCAGGTGGCTCTAGAGGGAGACAGCTGTTTCTATTTCAGACCTCAACCCTAAGGCCTATTATGGAAATAAGGGGACGAAAGAGAGCAAGAGACAAAGACAGAGTGAAAGAGAGAACTAAAAAATAGCAGTAACAAACAAAGCTGTCTCAAACATATGCTCAAACATTCATAGTAACACAATTGAACTCATTAAGATGGACTCATATTCAGCTGCACTGTCCGGGAACCGAAATGTTAAATGGGAACTATCAACACTTTATTTCGGAATCAGAGTAGCACGCTACCTTTTGAATATACAAGTATGTTTACTCTTTTATATTTATTTATTGACCTATACAACTGAAAAGCTGTATTTTCCCCCATATGGTAGTCATGCCTCGTTCACACTTCACGCGACACACAGCAACAAAGCGACGCGATCCTCTTCATTTCAATGGAGAGCTGGCGATTTCCGGCGACAAGAGCGACAGCGGCCGTTAGCGACCGGATGTGGGCGCGTCCAGCGATGCGACAAAGTACAGAACCTCTCAACTTAATGCAAATGAAGAGTGACTTTCGGAAGCGACAGCCAATAGGAAAGTAGACGATAGTGCTCACATGCTCATTCTCCTTTCAGATGACGGCATTTGGAAATGCAAAAAAGTATGCTTTGCATGCAAACTATATTGGTGGGACAAACACTTGTTTACAACACTTACTTGCTTGGTAAAACTTACTAGCTAACATTACATTTCTGGAAGACAGAGTCTCAGCAAACATTTTAGCATTATACCAAATTAAATCATTGCTTACTTTTAAACATTTAAAGTTCACCAACAATGCCACCCAAAAATGAGAATATACATGTTTGACTCTCTATGCATTGAAACAATAACCTGACCGCAGACTTAAGCTTGTGGTATGAATTGTGGTAAATCAGTTAGACAAACCCTTTCATCCATTCAGCATTTAATGACCCGTTTCCGAAAAAAAAAAAAAAAAAAGTACTTTTCTCATGTTTTATTACCAGTAACCATCTAGCCGTCCCAGTACATTAACAGCTATGTCTTTTTCAGAGGATTTATTTAAGCGGCACCCTACCTCAACAGTAACAATATGTGCTTAAAGACCTGAGGTCACAAAGTGAACACTGGACAGACAGAAACCTCAGATAACATCTTTCTCCTGACATCATACCAAACTTGTGGCCAGATTCAGAGTCACCTTCTGGAAACCTGAGGAGACAGCCGGTAACACAGGCTCCATTCACGTGAGCAGATCACCAAGACATGAACTCCATGGCCTGTTTATCACCGTGGAGTGCTGTGCTAGATGATAATGGGGGTGTTAGGCCTCTGCAGACGGAGAAATGAGCTGATAAGTGAGGTATAAGGGGTCTCAGTGGAGCTATAAACCAAGAATAAATCCTAAGATGCAGATGGATGCGTCATATTTCAGAGCTGCGCCATGTAGAGAGTAAAATCCTACGACACTCTCAGGGGCGAGAGGAGAGAGGAAGCTGAACGGCCCAGAGGAAACACCTCCACTTCTAACCAACCCCAGATGTACTAAATAAAGCAATGGTGTCAGCTTTCCAGTTTTAGGATGAAAAAAGTAGAGTACACTGATTTATACATATTTAATAACGCCAGTAATAACAAAAGATTTTGGGCATTGCAACTGAAAATCATGATAAGCTGAATGTTTTAAGTACTAAATTGGTTTGGCTTTTATATTAATGCATCCTACAGGTTACAGGGTAGGATGATGATACACTGAAGGGAACTGAAATAAAAAAGGTCTCTGTCAACCCTCCTTCACATTATCATGTTCAGAATAAACTCTTTCCCTTTTTTTCTGCAGGGAGTAGCAAGCAACAAGGGAGAAAAGGCAACAATGGATAGACTGGACCTTACTTTTTACGCTTTGTAAAGCTCTTACAGACACTTCTTCCAAAATAAACCGCCAGTCCCAAAGCGACACAAGTCAAGTCAATAATGTAACGTTGTTCTGCTTCCTGCTGCACAAAACACGAAGTAGTAACATTAGTGTTAAGGAACCACTAACATTAATTTTATCATTAGCAAGGCTTCTAACAAATCTTTACAAATATTAAGTATTAGAGAAATGTTTTCTGAGATAAAGTATAATTCATACATTTTTAGTAGTTATATGGATTTTACTGGTATTAGTTTTTGTTTCCGGTTTTGTAAAATTTGACAGGAGTGGTATCACTAGAACATTAGGAAGATAAAAGTCTGTTTTGAGAGTTTCCCAATAGCGGCAGTATAAATGTAATGTAATTCAGGAACCCTGTCCAACAGTATTTCAGTCACTTAGGATTTCAATTGCCTTCCGTCTGTTTTCTGTTCAAGCAAGCCTGAGGGATCAAGCAAGAAATGTCTTAAAACAAACCATGACATTACATGTTGCCATGCAGACATCTATCGGTACAAACAGGCCCATGTTTAATATACACAAATATTGAATTTGAGTAGATAATGAGTTTTTAAAATTTAGAATGGCTTAATAGGTACTGCATGGGACAACATTGATATGGAAGAATATCCGTCTTCCGCTCTCTTAAGGCAATGCATCCCATACAGTCCAAACAGGGGGCTACATGCTGTAAGTGGATGTAGGGGAAAAGGAAACTCCAAGGGCACTTGGGGAAGTCAGTCCAGGCTGTTATTCACAATGATGGAAGAGAATAAGATATTACTCAGAGTGACTTCTTTTCACGTGACCACCATGGTGCTCTGAAGTAAAGGGTAATTGAATTTCCAGCCTGGGATTTTTTTTTAAGCTTCTTAGCAATATCTGGAGCAGTTCCACTGCGTTTCACTGCCAGTATACTAGGATTACAGGCCTTCACAGCCTCTAGCCAGACATTCCTAAAGGGAAGACCTGAGAGAACAGAGTTCTCGTTCTCTAGGCCCAGCGGTCCACACAATCCAACAAAAAACCGAGTCCACTTCCTAAACAAGACATTACAAGCATGTTGAAACTTACTGTACGG
Organism: Enteromius paludinosus; assembly: GCA_032361165.1. Lineage (NCBI taxonomy): Eukaryota > Metazoa > Chordata > Actinopteri > Cypriniformes > Cyprinidae > Enteromius > Enteromius paludinosus. The sequence goes on from JAUMHQ010000051.1 coordinate 2,184,979, forward strand.
AATGAACTAGACTAGGGGTCACTCCAGACATGCAAAGGCTCAGCTTTTTTTCTTATGTACAGGGTAAGCTGAGAATGGCAACACAGTCCATGGATAAAATGTCCCCTAGTGGGTGAACATTCAGCATCTAATGATATACATTGGAGACAGGGTCATAACCCTGAAAGTTGAGAAATCACAGAAGAATATGGTCACTGTTAAGAAACTTCAGGTTAATTAAAAGCAAATATACAGTACTAAAAAAAAAAATACTATGTGATAAAGACCCAGCTGGGTTGACAGTGAATGGCATGTCATTTGAAACCATTCTGGCGCGGCTCCCAGTAATTTTTGTGTCTGCGACTTATCTGACAGACTTAAAGCCAAGTGGGCTTTATATCAGAGGTTGTGGTTTTACGAAGCTACAACTTGTCTTCTCAAATTAATGCTTAAATGCCACTCTTCATTGCTAAATCAAAAATACAAATGGTATTGACAGGTTTACACTGGCAAATCAAAGACGTCTCATTAGGAGACAATATGCTTCCATTACAACGGCAAGAAAAGCCATATCGCCTTAAAAACAGGTGCTTGCAACTTGGACTGCCAAAAGTTAAACCTGTGAAACTGTGAAATATCCACTGTACCCAATGCATGTGTAAAGGAGACGTAATTATACTTGCTGAGGTTATTTAGCGATAGCATGATTGCATGACCTCTGATAACCTCATCCGTATCTGGACAGGCTTTTAGGGTCACCGTAATAAAGATAAGTATGGTTTAGCCCAAATATAAACTTAATAATAAAGCTTAAGCCAAACTCCTCAAAATATCCATCTGTGTTACGGCCAAATCTTTATCGACTACGTTCCTCTAAGATAATATACGGGCCTAGAGCAGTCTCTGGGCTGTGTCTGGTGGCTTCAGCTCTAAGAGCAGCAAGCACCTAAGTGGTTTTATACTGTGCATACTAAAAATTTTAAAAGTTCCCAAAGAACTCTCAAACAAACAGCAGTTCCCAAAGACATCTCCAGGGATTGCCATAACTGTGGTAACAAACCCTAAAGCACAGAGGACTTAGTTCCTAGTTCACACACTCACTATTATTGACATCTAAAGCCTCCTCTAACTGCATAGGAGAGCATAGCCTTAGGTAATGTAGATATTAGTTCAGGTGGTGAAAAAAAAAAAGGAGGAATCTTTAGCAATAGTGCAGGTTAAGTTGACTCAGTGGGGCTTTCTGAGGAAGAGATGTTTGTCCAGTATCATAGAGACAGAGACTGGTCTCCTCATGATTTGTTGGTGTTGTAGAGAGGTCTGTTTTATATTAGGCACCTCTCTTGAGGCTTCTGGTTATTCAGCGCACTTACCCTTAATCAAAACCATACTCACTCCAGTAGGGGAGCCAGTTAAGATATGAGCCCTATATAGTAATCAACAGCCTGTCAGGCTTATGGGAGGAAAGGAGACTTCATGTGAACGGAGGAAGTCCCTCTTGGACTTTTGGACAGCTGTAGAAACTGATGGTTTTTCTTTTATGGGTTACTGAGAACACTGAATCAAACTGTCTCTCACAGTAGCAATATAGTTCTGTACAACCAACACACTGTAATATGCTATAGTTAGTAGCTAGCAGCCTTGTACTCAGTACAGTTCTTCTTTTTTGTATATAACCTCTTAAACCACATCTATTCCGTCACATAAACAAGAAACTCTTGTTTGAAACATTCAACTTTCCTTCATGATATCTAGGCATGCAAGGCCTTGTCCAGATGCAATGTTAACGAGGAATATTAAATAGGAGCTTATCTTGGTTAGCACAAACAGGTTCCTGCAAAGATAGATCTCGCGCTATGCCTTGCGATTCCCGAAAAACTGCCTTTTTTGTCTGCTAAGCTCTTCCTGTCAGGCTAACATGCCATGGAAAAAACACAGATCAGAAACAGATGCAACAATAAGAGGCATCCCTTCTAAACACAATTTCATCTTGGTGTTGTGTCAAGCATCCGTTCTTCATCTGCTCTTGAGGGTTGCGCATTGGGGTGTGTTTTAGTGCTTGTTATGGAAAGATAAATCTTAAGGTCAGAGCTTTCGTTTGGTCCACTGGCAAAGTACAAACAACTGCTCATGAAGGGATGCACGTAAAGCGGTTTTATGTTATGTAGGTGTATGATGAAACATAGATTTAAGTTCTTTTTACACTCATCAAAATGTTCCTATCTGCTGTGGGATTTGCTCCCATGTTGCTCAAGCAGATGTTAGTTCAGAAGTTTTAGATCATGCTCATCGCTTTGATGTTTTCTCCTATGCCACCCACCAAAAACACTGATGTCTAGAAAAGAGAGACAGAAAGGGACGTGAATGAGACTCCTTTTCAGCACAGTGGAGTCTAGTCCAAAGCTATTATAAAGTTGGCTAGTAAAAGTAATCAGGTATATACACCGCCTCAGAACATCTGCCCACTTACTAAACACTGGCAAGGAGTTGACATTCACACTTGCTGTAAAAACTCCTCAACTTTCATTATCTATCACCTTAGTTCATTACGAAACTCCAGGAGGTTTATTAATAACAATATTGACATACTTCTTCAAGTATTTCGGTTAAGGTCTGGCTTTCCTGCTCAAACGAGAATCAAGAAAAAAAAGCTTGCAATTGATCTTTGCCCAAAATAAACTGTATTACATTATTACTTCCAGCTGACATGACAATAAGTGCAGAATACCATAAAAATAAAGGATAGTCCTTCTCCAGAGAGTGACGCAAGACCAGGAGGAAGCGAAAAAGAAAACATAATGGAGATTCTTCAAGCAGCATGATGCCAACCGCTTTGCAGCATCCAGGCCTTTTTGAAAATGTTCTGCTTCAGCTGGGCTTTGCTTGGATGGGTAGAAATCGTTAGGAGGTAATACGCAAGAATGGAAAAGCCAAACACTTGCGCCTTTTCCTCAAAAGCAGCTAAACAAACCCCACAGTCTGAACACAGTAGGGTTCACTTCACTGTCAGTGTTCCCTCTGTGCTTCAAACTAAATATTAGCAAAAACATCTTCAAAACAAAGCAAAAAATGAAAAGGTTTAAAACATGAGGTTAACTCTGAAAATACACAATGTGTGGTGAGTACCTTCCCACAGAATCCTGGCAGAATGGTACATAGATGATGCAGGAACAAAAATCCTATTCTGAACCAAAGGAGCAGTCAAAAAAAAGAAGAATTGCACAATGACTGAAAGAAAAACACTGAACAGGTGGCATACTAAAGCTCTGGCCCTGGGAACCTCAAAAGCTACTCTTCAATCTACCATTCTAACAGATATAAACAAAGGAACATGTTTTCGTGGCACAATTTACTTTAGTCTGTTGCAGTTAGTCCTAATAACTAAATTATGCTGCATGAAACGCAATACCAGGATCAATATCAGTGCAGTTTGCACACAACCTCATGATAAATGAACATATCAGCCATATCAGGATGTGACCAATTGAAATGTTTCATACGATGCTCATAGGAAACCTGAGAATTCACTCACTGCTATTCCAAAGTGCATGTTCTTGCTGGGAGGACTCTTTCTCAGCAGTTAAAAGGTGAGGTAAACCATGCGTGCATTGCATAGGTGTCTTATAAGACTATACAAACTATGAAATGACCAACAACAGTGAAGAATTGTCTAGGTTTCTGACCTTTGTAGCCTATTTCCTTGTTTTTCCCTTTATCGTAAGAGTGCGACTTCTAATTAGGCATATACTTCAGACTAAAGAAGCTCTTGACTACCTGCTTTTCCTCTCTACACTTACAGGGAGGCTGGAGGAGACCGTCTCAAGTCTTTGGCAGTGAATGACCCCCAACCGAGAGGTGAACAGAGCACAGGGGTTTTCACAGAATTCCATCTTAGACACACTCAATGCGCTGGAAGTATGTGAATGGAGTGTCCTTCAAACTTACAAACTGTAGACGGTTTCTAGAATTTTTTTTTTCGTTGTGTTGACTCAAGAATGATAAATTGGGGGCTAATGAAGGTCATTTTGATAACAAAAACAATGATGCATTAATAAAGTCTTGCATTTCATCCTTTAACCTGTCAGCAGGAACATTTTTTATCTAAGCACATACTTTCCAGACTAGCACCACTGACTCCCCCAGTGCTGAAGACATTCGTGGCTACTTGATAGTTTTACAGGTCTAGTTCTGCTATGAGGTCATTTAGAATAAAAGGCATTTCGGATTCATTCGGATTAATTTTTTGCTCTAATGTTTCCTATCTGGCTCATCTCCCAGCCCACGTGGATCTGCAGACTGTTAAAAGATGATCTCAACGCAATGTTTAGCACAAGCTTTATCGCTAGTAATTGTACTACCACCTAATGGACAATGCAAGCACAACAGTAACAGGCAAACAGACTCGATGTTTCCACAGCAGGTCAGTTAAGTAATGCAGGCTGTAAACATACACAAGTTTAATTTAGTAAAAAAATCTGGCATCATTTGTTTGAAGATGCAATATTTTGTCATCTAATACAATATGTTTAGTGCTCAGGCCAACCATGCATATATATTACAGACAGCTTCCCAGTCTCGGTGGGTGGATCATAATGAGCGAATGGTCATGTAAATAATTCAACAGGAGAACAAGACTGATAGTGATAGTGAGTGGAGGACAGTGATGTCATCTTACGGCAGGTGGTCAATTCCTCTGAAAGGCACATTTGTCATGGAAGGCATCACGTGGATCACAGCTCAAACAAACACCTACTGTATTTACATTTCAAAGCCCAAGTTTAACTCGATTTTTTGTGCAAAAGGGAGATTAAATAAGAGTTGAGAATACGCTACACCTCCTTTTTCAGCGTTTTAATTATAATGAAATATGGCTGACTCTCTAACTTATTTTAGAGAGAACTTGCGTGTGTTACAGAACCAGCATTGTTATGTACGAGTAAATCAAGCTTCACTTTTTTCTGTAAGATTGTCGTTATGTTTACAAATCCTTTTGGTGTGTCTGCATGACTGTATGTTTAGATTTAAGCATTAGTATACATTGTGGTAAATGTGATTACAACTGCAAAAATGTGTGTATATTAACTACTACGTGTGTACTCTTTCCTTACTCAAAAGCTTAAGCTATCTCATTTGTTTACGAGAGCATTTAAAGGTCCCACGGTATCCACCTGGGAGGAAACAAGAAAAGTGAGAAAAGGTCTAACTCGGGGAAAAAACAAGCCACAAAATCATATTCATTTTTAAAAGTTATTCAGCAACAATTGAATTTGTGTTTTATCGACCGACCAGCCAAAGGTCACTTACCATCTGGTGCATATTGCACACAAAAATGGTAAGCTCTTTCTTTAATGATCAAGCTCCGGTCTGACTGGCTGTCTGCACGGTTTCAAAGAGTGGGCGTGCAAATGCTTTTACTGGTCTGCTGGGAAAACAAAGTTATTTTTTCAATGTACCAAGCTCCTACAAAAAGCACATCTGTGGAAGAACTACCTAGATACTCAATTTGTCCGTTTGACATGAGTTATCAGGAATAAATTCAGCATTGTTTGAGCTTAGTCTTAGCCCAGAGTAAATTTTCTGTGCATAACTGATTAATTGGCAACTTACTTCTGGATAGACAGAAACAGAGGATTACTGTCTGCACATATTTACATTAGCAGACGATTTTCTCTAAAGCGACTAACAGAAGGACAACAGAAGTCATCCAAACCAAATGCTATATCAGGTCTTGGTTAGCCTGCACCAGTCCACTTTTTTCATATTTAACATAATTTTTTGTGTTGGCATTGTTTTGGAGAGTGCTGCTTCATTTTTTATTTTTAAAAACAACCACTTTATTGTTCAGTGCTCTGTTTATGAGATATCAATGTCAGATTTACCCACCCTTACTTGGAACCACAACTGCAGTTGGTCATTTTATATGCCTCCTCTTGTCTTCAGTGGGTGGTTCTAGAACAGAAAACAATGCAAATGTACCAGGCACAATCAGATAACTACAAAAAAAAAACACAAAAGTGAGGTCATAAATGATACACTAGAATAGAATAGAAAACAAACATTGTGACTCAACTAAACAAAGTGGAAAAGACAAAAAAAAAAGTTTCCTTTTTCTGCACCACAAGCTCTTAGGAGTCCATCGGTCATTGTGTTGACTGGGATGTGTCTTGCATGACATTAGCGCTAATGGGGACGAGGCGCACGCATATATTTGCCTGAACCAGAGAAAGGTGGAGAGAGAGATAGACTGAGAGGAAGTGAGAGAATGAAAAGGGCACATGAGGATAGAAGCTGGCGGATGTGAAGAGTCTGGGCCCGAAGAGAAAGAACGGGGACATGGAGAGGCCTGAATCTCCTGAGGCTTTTCCAAAAGCGCATTGATTCTTTGAGTAGAGCCACTGCCACTCTGCACGTACACCCAGAGCCTCTCCAGCCGCCTGGCTTCAGTGTGGGAGCAGAGAAGAAAGGGAACGAGAAAAAGAGAGAGAGAGAGAGAGAAGGAGAGCAAGGCCGGAGAGGGAGGGTGTGAGGAAGGGAGGCAGAGAAAGGATGAAAGGGAGACATTTGTTGCTGTGCGGATGGGTGAAATTTCACGTCGCTGGCAGTGCGATATATCCCAGATTTCTGATCGGACAGGGGCCATGAATACACATTGTGGATATTATGAATGCCATCATTCATGTATCACTCCATCTGGATTCAGACAATCAGGGAAGTGTCTGAAAAGGCTTGTTCTGATGAATGAGGTCTGTGAAGATGTTTGTGTAGTAATGCTGAATGTAAAAAGGGTTCGTTTACATGTTCATATGAGCATGCTAGTGTAGTCAAAGCATGCTCACTTAGGTCTGGTTTCAGGCTAATTCAAGAAAAATGGGACTAATGATGGTCTGTTTTCGAAGTTGGCAATTGACTCAGTCTGCAGCAGCATAACAGTGAAATTATTCAGGCAGCAAAACTTCTCTGCGCTAATTGAATTAGAGAGGCTTTTCAACTCTGGCAACTCCGCGAACCTGCATGAGAACAATTATACAATCTGCACTGATTTCTACTAGCTTCCATTCAAAATCCACAGACAGTGAGATGCATCTTCATCTTTCAGAGGATAATTAGTCTATAAACACCGCACAGGAAAAGGATGATTTCCCTCAGGCTGTGTTACTGTCGACATCAGCACTCCTATATTGGTGGTGACCTCTACATGGCTCTTCCTGAAGTCATGCTCGTCACCCCCTACGTGTTTCCTGCATGCACACACAACATCCCACCGTGACACTGAATCAACATGGAGCCATTGTCCTCCATCTTTGTCCTCTTTTCATCTTCTGAAAGCAATCTGATTTACTCCACACTCAGCTCAGCTGCTATTTAGGGAGCCCCATGTTGCATTTGAATATCAAAGCCCATGAGAAGGTGGCCAGACACTTTAAAGGCCATTTTTTGCACAGCACTTCTGTCAAGGAATGTGGCCGCTGAGGTGTTGATGACCGAAGGAATGAGTTTGCACACACAAAATACAAGAAACTCCAGCACTTTCTGAATCCAAAAATAGGCTAAACGTTTGACTACAGCCTGCATGCACTTGAATTCTGGGTCAAGTCCAAGATTAACAGATGTGCCGATACGGATTGCACTACTGTTACAGACACAATAATATCCTCAGGACTCAGAAGTATTACTAGACAACAAACAAATGGTTCCTATCTTTGAGGTTCATGGAAAGTGTTTCCCACCGTTCCCTCAAATTCTGCTCCCAAGATATGATGTCATGTGTGAAGCTGAAACTCTCTGCCTGAGGTCTCCTCTATTTTTAAAACACTGTGCCCTCTTTCAGGGATAAACTACATCACTTATATCTGTAAATCAAGAAGGACAGACACAATAACAATCAGAGGCCTTCAACTACACCGTAAGAGCTCTCTGATCGACTGGTTTTGTGTGAAAGTACAAGAGGAGCCTGTTATTCAACACACCAATAATTTTCACGAAGCTGCCAGAAATTCAAAAGACCCACCAGATCCAAGGGGCGCCAGTGTAAAGGCCAATAACTATCCGTGTGAATTTATGTGCTTGTTCACTAAAGAAACGACCTTGTTAACATCCATTTCCATCAGTACCATTGAGATATTTGCCAAGGACCATGAATAAGGTGGTCGGGCATTCTCGTTTCCCTTAAAATTGAGGAGAGATGAATGGGAAGGCTTTTTACGTAACTTTACCAACTCATAAAAAGGCCTTTCTTTGCGAGGTTACACTGAGTCAACCAAATCTGCCAGCCTTTTTATCCCCTACCATCAGCAAGAGATTGCCTTTTCTTTCTCTTTTTAACGAACACAATTCAAAAAGAAAGGTCAACAAAATGATAACTTGATGTCAATACATTTAACATCCGCTGGCACAAAAAGAATCTACTATCGCAATTATAATAATAATAATAAAAAAAAACCCACCTGCATCTCAAACACTGTAAAAGAAAGCCAAGACATGTTCCTGTGCAGCTGGCAATTTCTCAGCTTGTCTACATTGTTGTTTTACTACCTCAGAGTGTTTGAAACAAAACTCCACTTCAGGCTTAATGTCTAAAAAAAATGTCTTGTATCAACACAAATTACACGTTTATTTTCCATGTCATTTTCCTTCAATACAGTGTAGATATATTCATGGTTATTTCCCACTCTTTAAGTGCACAAATCAATGAATTTTACACACTGTGAAAATCTGGAAACATCTGGAAGGTAAAGTATTTCCAGACCACAAGTCCTTATAAATTCAGGGTGAAGACTTGAGTCCTACCTTTCTGCTCAGATTCAAGTTAATGTGATTTATGAAAAGGATTCTTTTTAAAAAGCAGTTCAATACACGTTCAATGACACACATTTTTTTGTGATACTTTTATATGAAAGCTTTACTGCAGATCATTTTCAAAGTGCATAAAGCAAACTTTATAGAAAGATAAAGTGAACTTACATCTATCATTTGGATACCGTGACGTTATGCGGGTACCGTTTCATTTATATGGCAAGTTGGAAACAGTGACATGAGAATGTTTCAAGATCAGGGACTGATAGTATGCAAACAAATCCCTGAATTAACACGAAGTGAACATTGTGAACCAGTCCATTGTTAACAAACGGCAGTCAATATAAATCACAGTACAATGGAAGATACCTTGGACATTCAGATAAAGCAACTGCATTCTTTCCCTTCTGTTGTTCGTTTCTTTGAATTATCTTGATTCTTGTGAAGATAGTAAATAAGATATGTAATTGAGGCACATGTCTGTTATTGTACAGCCTCTAGTTACTCCATTCATGAGAGGCATAAAGTCATAAACTGGAGCAAAATTCAAGGCAGCACAAGGTTAGTTCAAGGTGTAATTTTCACAATGAATGCAAAATATATATTACGTACCTCTGCTAAAATCTGGAGACTTTTGTTTTGTGATCAATGCACTTCAAGTAAAGTAGTTATTAAAGTAGTAATATTTACTATTAATCCAGTATGCATTTTCTTTATGGCTAGCATCTCAATCAGTGTCACACTCACCTTTTAATCTGACTCACCTGTCATTGCATTTGAACCTCTGGAATCAGTAATTGACAGTAATTTTCACCTGGAAACAAATAAACTATATTGGAAGTGTGCCTACATTATCACTCTTACCTTTAAATTGGTAGAAAAATGAAATTATCGTTATCATTATCATTATTAGTATTTGTCAATCATAAGGAACGTGTCACTGATAAAACCGAAATATTTATATAGACGAATTTGTAATGACAGCCAAAATAACAGACGTCCTGGCGCATCTTTCCCAAGGATGCGGAAATACGTAATCAATCAGGAAGTGAGTGTCAGAGGAAGCATGGCGGCGCGCTGTGTCCTGCAGTCCGTAAGGACAGCGCTGAGAACCGTTCAGAGCGATCTCTGCAGCAAGGCTTTGTTTCAGAGGACACCGGGTTTCTCTCAGCTCTCGTTTCTGGGGATTGCGCCTCGTCGCGGACTCAGACACGGTGAGTTTAACTGCAGATTGGCTTCAGAGCGTTCAGAACTGCTGCGTGTCCTCTTATATAGTATTACATTACATTATATTCCGTTCAAAGGTCTGAGTGCACATTGAACATCTGAGATGTACACCTTATTTTAAGGTGTCCTTGTTAAAGTATGATTATGCTTTTAAGTACTGAGTAATTGCGTGCAGGTAACGTTAACGTTACTTACTATAAGAGTTTGGCTTAGGGTTATTTTTCTGTAATAATGCACAATTTATTGTTATTGCGGTAGTAGCAAGAACTACACAATTTTGTGTTCAAAGACGTGTTGTGACGTCTGTTTCACAATCTACATGCATTTGAAAATGTTACGACTGAAAAATGAAGGCAGGTGGTTTTGTACAAACTGGTGGAGTTCATGCCAGCTTCACTGCAAGCTGTTAATAAAGTAATAAGCTGACGTACAAAATAATAGTAATATATTCCAATTCAGCAGGTCTAAGTTTGATCATATTTATAATATATTAAATTATTCACTTCTGTGTCTTGAATCATTGAGCATGTTGTATGTTTTACAGTGGTGGAGAAGAAAGATGGCAAGACGACAGTTGTAAGTTACACCTTCTCTTTCACATTTACATTTTTAAAAGGGAATCAAATTTTTTATATATATATATTTATAGTTAGTTTTGCTTCAGCTTGATACTGTTTGTAATACTATAATAATGCTGCTTTTCCACATTTTTATCAGATAGAGGGTGTTCTAGAGCCTACATCTGAGCAACCACAGCCTCCCAACCCCACAGCTTCCTGTCCCATCTACAGATGGAACCTACAAAACAAGTACAACTACACCGTAAGTGCTTGTACAGTATGTGATGACTGTAAAACATTTTTTGAATTTCATTATCTTTAAGACTTCTCTCTCTCCCTCTAAATTTAACTGGGGATCCAGGACGTGCTGTTACTCAGTCAGTTCATCCGCTCAGACGGTGGGATGCTTCCTCGGCGCATTACAGGCCTCTGTGCTCAGGAGCATACCAAGATCGCAATTTGTGTACAGATGGCCCATCGTGCCGGTGAGTTACAGCTTTATGATGTTTATGTTGTATGAAGATGCTCAGTGTTGCTCAGTTTTAATAAAATCAGTGTAATACAACATCTACAACTTTTTTTAACCACTTTCTGTGGATTCTCTCTTTTTTATAGTTAGTATGAATGCAGCATTTATTCAGCATTTATAATCTCGAATTTACTGAGAGACCATAGGGAATATAGAACCATGTAAAATTAACCTAATCAAAAGGTCCAAGCACTTTGCCTTGTATAATTATATATACATTATCCAGAAAATGATATGCAAAATTATATACATCAGCTACTCTTTTCTGTTTATGTACTTATTAATGGCTAAATTCATTTAACCAGTTCCTCTTAATTTTTTTACACAGGTCTCTTACCAGATCATAGACCTATCTTACCTGAAGGACTGGTACCAAAACCTAAATCCAACACACCCCTTAACCGGTATGGTCACCTCAGAAAAGTGATATCACCTCAGATATTATCACATATTTGATAAGGAAAAATTTCCATGTGCCATTTTTTCTTTTTCTTTTTAGATTAAGTACCTCTGAATAATCAGACTGTCTTTTACGTGTTACAGGTATCTGACGCGTTACTCTGTGGGGTCTGTGAAGCCCATCTACAAGGCTGGGCTAAAGTGGTGTAAGAAGAGAATGAGTGTAGGACATCCTGCCCTGAAAAACAATGTCAGATACAGTCCCAAACCACTGTACATAAAGCACTGATGGACACAGCTGTTTACCCAATCAAACCAGTGACTTTCATGGGACTGAGAGGATCTAGTACAAAGAATGTGCACCTTTTGTAATGATTTCCCTGGCACAAGAAACGGAGAGAACCAGTGTGCACTGAAACATCAAGAAGTAACAGTAACTGCGTGTACAGTCCTCTTTCCACCATGTTATTTGTAGAAACGTTAAATTATGTTATTACAAATGCAGATTTGCAAATAAAACGTTAACCTCACTTGCAGATGTTTCTATGTGCGCACGTGTCCGAGCCAGAGAAAATCCCAGTTATACGTTTGTGACTGCTTTTAAAGGTTAAAACACCAATGCAACTTCAGCTTTCCAAACACGCTGACATGTTTATGTTTATGTCCTGAAATGAAATAACAGAAAGAAAATTATAGCGCAGGTAAATCACAGAGTTGATTAGACATTAACATTTAGAGCAAGATAAAATGTGCCGTCTTCTAAAGTCCTTTTGGCTGCTATAACATGAAGGGCAGGTCAAGGTTCATAAGTCCGTCTCCCATGTAGATGTGCCCATGCTGAGGGGTTTGGGGAACATGGAAGAAGGTGAGACCCAGCCAAAGCAGACTGCGCAATACACACACAGTGCCGCCCCTCTCAAGCTGGAGGCACCATGACCCTGTAAGCAAAAATGACAAGAAAAACACTACTATTATCCTACTGTGCAAGATCAAAGAGGAAAGAGTGGGCAAAAAGCATTTTGTATAAACTGAACCTGAATTTTCAACCATTACACATAACAACCACTGACACAATCCATACTGATGGTGTGACAGTAAAATCTGGAGAAGAAAGTCGTGTGACAGAGGCTCTGTTATGGATGACTATTATCACAGCGGTGTATAAAGAAGAGGCGTTCTGGGGTCTTTCTGTCTGGGTGGCCCCTGTATCCAGCTGCGGCCTTGGCTTGGGCCCAGTACCGCAAAGCTCAATGCCAGTGAAGTCTGTTTGAATTGCAGCGCTGAAAATTAGCTGCTAACAATGTTTAACCTAAAACACTCAAAAACCTTCATTGTGACTTTATTATGAGTTCTAATATTTATAGGCGGCGGTTCTATAAAGCGCTCACTAATTAGAAAAGCTTTTGAGGATAATATGCACTAATCAGATGTTCTCATCTGAAAGATGCGACGTTAAATAAGACTGGCAAATCAGACAAGTTGCTTCCATCAACACTGAACGAAACCATTTCCCTCCTTTCCTTACAGTTATTTGGCTTATGCGGTTATACAATATTTTATGCCTTTTCAAGTTCTTGGGAAATCTCCCTAACTTTTCCTGGTCCAGGCCACATTCAAGGAAACCTAAGTGAAGCCGAAGCCGAACCCCGGTGGTTAATATCACCGCCCATTCCCAGTATACTCTACCCACTTTTCGAGGCCTCCAGATGAACCTGTTCACCTCTGGCAATCCTTGAGAGGGGATTGGGTTTTTTCCACCTGATTGGTGAAGGGGAAAAGGAAGAAACTGTAACACAGAGTGGGTGAATGCCCTCTGTCTGAGACCTGCTCTACTTTTTTCAGGCAAAACAAATCAACTTAGCCTAGTGTTGCCTGAGGTTAGGGGCCATCCCTTAGAGAGAGAGAAATAAGGACAGATCACCTCCTTTAATGAAACAGCTGAGATGTTTCTACCACACTTAAAGTCTGGGCATGTGTCCAGTAAGTTGACTGTGCCTTCAGACTCTACTGAGAAACAACAAAGAGGCATTTGCCTTCTAAGTCAGAGTCTGATAACAATACTCCCAGTGAGGAAATGCTATAATTTACATAGTCTTTGATGAGTGATCACTGACTTCTCCTTGATCTTTGCTCTTCAAGGTTACATTCACAGGAAGGTCACTCTTAATTTTGCAACGAATGCTCTTATTCCAGAGTCACAAACCATGTTTTCAGTAAACGTCAAGGCTCAAAGTGATGCTCTTTTGCTTTTCTCGGTATGTTAAACAATTCGGATTCCATCTGGTTAAGATTCAAGATCAGCAGAACCAGATATTCCTTAAGGAACTCAATGTTAAACAATCAGTAGTGGTCTGTAGCCTGTAGGCAAGCGATGGCTAATGCTTCATGAAGCATGCTTGATGAATACCTTTCAGCAAGCTTATGTCTGACTTGAATTTGTGGGGAACGACAACAGACGAATAGTTTTCTGAATAACTGTTTCGTTAGTTCACTCCCAAATGACAAACATGGCAGGAAGACACACCATAATATACGAGTGGGAGATTTATCGTTTTTGAAGAAAATGGCAATCCCTCAAACACGTCTTCCCAGAAATAAAAGAGAACAATGGGATCATAGTTTGCAGAACAACACCCCAGATGTCTCCTTGGCTTTCGCTCGGCCTTAGGCAGCTGCCAAATCATATCTGTCATTAACCCAGGGAAATCCAGCTACAGGGATCATGGGATGCCTTGCAGAAGGATTTTTACACCCTCCTCATATTTCCCACCACTATTAAGTCTTCCTAAATGCAATTTGCATGTCAGCATCATTTTTGGGAAAGTATGCCTGCGTTAACAGGTGTTGTTCACCTTTGAATTACAATGTCTAAAGCAAAAGAGGGCTCGGACTTCATCGCAGACGTTTCATTACAGGACTAGAGGGCGGGATCTGGAGACTCCCACAGCACCTTCAGAAACAGTATTGTAACTGGAAATAAAACCGCATCAAGAATAAATCATCATGGAGCAAGGTAATGAAAGATCAGTCCTTTTAATTACCTTTTGGAACGTCCTCGCTCAAAGGATCTAGAAAGTCAATAGCAGGGTTCAGGTGAGACATTTCCAAGATGGACTTCTTTTTCAGGTTAACCGGTTCACTGAAGTGCAGATAGTTGCACAGCTTCGCAGCCTCGACAGGATCTAGACCTGCAATCAGGCATTAGGGTGACCATAAGTCCTCTTTTTCCCAGACATATCCTGGCCTAGGATTTTAAAATGTTCAGTTTTTGGTTTTGTTTTAATAGTGTCCTATCGTAAATAATCCATGTGCAATTTCTCATGCTGTGCATGTAATGTATTAGTACTGTGGAGAGCACGCCAGTTAAGGACTAATACAAAACCTGGACACTTTTGGCAATTTAGTAGGAGGACATATGGTCCCCCTAATCAAGTGTGCAAAATGTAAACAGATCTGACAATTCAGATAAATGGCAACATAAAAAGAAGAACCGAAGACTGATTGTCTTTAGAGAACTGAAATGAACTACATTTTACTAGGAAATGCAAACATGCAGACTGCAGTTTTATACTCACACAGCTGCATCTGATTGCCGGTGGAAAACGTATACAAACACTTGTGAACTGCTGAGAGTTTGGCTGTAAGCATACTGTACCTCCAAAGCTTCGGTTTGTCTGCACTTTGCCGCAGGGGCTCTTGATAAACGCACCACGTGGCACTACAGACGCATCTTTATCGATGTTTGACACAGTCGTGGCCAATCTACTCGCCTCATTCACTTTCACCTGCAGAAACGGAGGCATGTTAACGGCTTCACAAACATTCAACAAGCCTCCTTCCATTTACCATGTTTACTCCATTATAAACCGTGAATAAACAGAAATCCGAATGAATAATAACAGTTGTTTTACATCCAAACAATACCACGGCCATATAAACATAACCTTGGTTTTGTGTGTGTTTCCAATTTTCTTTGAAATGTTTAGACTTTTTGATTGCTAAAAAATAAAGCTTGGTCAACAAAGCAAGATCTGTGTTTTATAAAGACTCTTAAGAGCAGATATCCCACATTAACCAAGGAAGATGGGATTTGTTCATTTTCATCCATCTATTTTCCTATTTCCAGAATGCTGCATGTTCATTATAGCCCCATCTGTGTCGTGTAACCCAAATACTCTCACCGTGACCTCTTCCTCTGTGGCGTCGTCCCCCTCTCCGTTAATGCGCATCTCTGTGTGCTCATACTCATGGGACGGGTCGCCTGTGAATCGCCCCTTTGCTGCTAATGCCACATCTGCAATCATGGACTCAGTGGCTGGGGGGAGCAGGTGCCAATCCATGCAGTTTAAGCTGTTTAATGATAAGAAATTATACAAATTGATTTATCACTCCCTGACAAGATTAAACAGATACTGGTATAGAACATCACAGTTTTTCCAAATAATACTGACACAATGGGTCTTGTAGAGTAAGATACATTTATATGCCTACTAAAAGTTTTTGGGGAATTTTCAAGTCAATTAACCACCATAGGATTACATTTCCAACACAAATGAGTGATTAAACCAATAAAAGCTTATTTTATTACAAAATCAATTTCTTTTTAACGTTACGTGTCTAATTTGGCTGAGGATAACTTAGCCATTTGTGTATGATCACAATAAGTAAACAAGCACTTTTCCAGACAACAACATACCTGTACAGAGTCTTTCTGTTCTTCATTTCATCCTCTTCAACTCCTTGCGCAATAAAATAGTCGCATTTTAGCCCCAAAATCTTTCCCCAAAACAAAACGCGGCGGAATTTGTAGTTTCTTTTGAGGATGACGAGCGAGGTTTGAAGAGCGGCTCTCTGCTCGTTGCTCAGAGTCAAACCATTAGCGGCGGCTAAGTCCAGCGAGTAATGCAAAGACTTGAAGTCCATTGCAACACTGATTACTAACAATTTTTTATTTATAAAAAAGTACTTTAGTCATTTGTATTTATTGCGCTTATGAGAGAACTGACGCTAGCAAGCTAATCAGCCTCACTCTCCGGTTACTCTGCGGTTGCTAAGGTAAACAAGCCTGTTGTTATAGCAACTCTCACTCTCTCCCTCTCACGCACACACGCAGCTCTGCAGCTGAATAGAAATGTATTGCTCAAATAAAATTATTATACATAATAATTACATTTTGCATATGTATATATATAGAGATAGATAGATAGATAGATATATGTATATATATATATATATATATAATGCGTGTGACCCATTTTTAGGTCATTATGGTGATAAATGAGATTTAATTTAGTTTAATTGTCTGCACAGATGACAGTCGCTCACAGGGGGCTCCTCATCTATTGAGAGAGACAAACAGGAAGCATGTGACACAGCTGGCAGGATGTGTGTTCAGTCTGACCTATTGCCCTCTGCGTGATACATGCAGCTTCACACGTTGTATGTGTGAACTAGTGCTGTTAACAGCATCCGTGGCCGACAGCAGAAGTCAGCTGCCTGTTGAGGTAACATTAGTGTGTTTGTGTGTGTGAAGACAGAGCTGTGTGGCAGTTTGTTTAAGATGATGATGACAAACTGAGGTAGAGTGGAAAGTATGATTTAAGTGTTGTGCAGGCATTAGAAAACACATACTTCATCCCAAAGAAAAAAGTTATATTTTTATATTATGTATCTATATTTTTTAAGACCTCTATGAATGAATGCTAGTTTTTAATTTATGCTGGATAAAAATATATATATTTTTGGTATCTGGATGGGATGATTCACAATAACGTGTTACAGTAGATGTTATTATAGAAATAGTAGTTGGTTTTTTGTGTGTGTGTCTTTTTCAAGTAGTTCAGTGTAAAACTATTTGTTTTGAATTGGTTGTCATATGTTGGTTTTTATTTGACTTGTTTTGCACTTTAGGAAACAGTTAAATAGGCGCTATATAAAAATATAACTATTTTCTTTAACTGTGTGATTATATTGTGTCATGCATACAGTACGTTTTTTGGTTTATACTAATAAATAAAGGCTGTTTTTGGCATTGTTGGTTCAACGAGTAACCTTTAACATTCACGAAACCTTTCCATTGCACAAAAGGTTCTTTAGTTTTAAATGTTCTTCATACTAAGACACAAGGTCTTGGGTTTTGAAAACCCTCTATGCAACCTTTATTTTTAAGAGCGTGTGTCTGCTCTACAGCATACGCTTTTCCTGCATGGTCAAACCTTAACAAGCAACATCCGTTACAGGTGTCAAGTGCTTAGCACTCCAGCGCTCTTGAAGCAGGTCCCTGTGTGAGCGCTAGCAGGCTCATGTGTCTGCATTGCTGTGATTAGGGACGGTACTTCAGCGCTGTCAAGGAATGGTTAGCCACAAAGACCCCGTTGAGTTAGCGGCACACAGGATCAACACGCACACAGACGGACGGCCTCATTCACAGGAGATTAGTGGCCACAACATTACACCCGCCTCTGGCTATAACTCACAAAGCCTCTGAAAGAGCACCACCAGAGGGGCAAGCCTTCAGACAGGAAGGGGAGGATGAGGAGGAGAGGAAGAGGGTGGGAAGGAAGTGAAGATGTCTGTATTTCACATCTTTGGACAGATTTGTCTCATGCTTGTCTCAGCTGCTAGAGCTCAGACTTATTGAGGGGGGAAAAAAACATAAGGCCTATAGGCACACCAACTTTAATGTTGCATTTTCACTGCTTGAGCCAACTTTGACATATACAGTGTTAGGTGTAATGCATTATTAATTAATAATGCTAATTATTTTTTTCCCATAAAAAATTAAAGGGATTGTTCATATTTAATCCTGTAATTTAATTGGTTACACACATACTTTTTAGACAAACATCTACTATTACAATACATGCTTTTAGATGCTCAAGAATAATTTATGCAATGTGCAAGTAGTAATGAATAATATACATAAGTGCTTTTGACATTTTTATTTTTTTCACCTATGTTTAATTTACTCTATAATACTTATATTTGCTCATATGCAATGGCATAATTTCTCATTTTTGTTTAAGCTTTTTAAGATAAATTTAATGAATCTCAGTTCATAATTTTAGACACGTTCTATATTAAAAAAAGGGGTTGTCAAGCTTCACAAGAAAAAAGTACGTACATAAATTACATGTGCATTGACATGTCTCAGTATACATGTAAGTCACCACAAATATGATTCGAGCTCAAATAAAAATTTCAATTTAAGCATGTTCCTCACAATTTCTTCCTTCAGTTTCTTCCACACAAGTAAATCACACAGAATGACACGAGGCAGAGTAAATGATGACAGAATCTACCCTAAAGCTAAATAGAGTAGTAGAGTAACAGCAATTTCAGAGCAACAGCAAATTCTAATTTCCTGCTCTGTTAGAGTCTACTGACAACCAGATAACAGCAAAAGTCCCAATCTAGGAAATCTCCCTCTAATTCTTCATTTTCTTACTCATCTCACTCTCAGTTTCTTCCCTGAGTGAACCATAAAAGACGTCTGGCAGGGAAACAAAACTTTGCTATTAGTTTTCCCCTAAAAGTTGTGTCTGGGTGAAGTGGAATAAGTTTACCCCCAAGGCTTGGCGAGGCTCTATTACTCTCAGTACCTTACAGACCACCGGCGTTGCCATGGGAATAATCCCTTCAAACAAAAGGGAGGGATCAGCAGGGGAGATCAATGCCATCGGGCTTTGTGGTTGGCTGGCACAGAGATCAGTCATACGTACTCCGGGTCACCGGGTCAGAGGCATCAATCACGGCTTCAGAAAAGAGCGCGGACCAGCTCAAAAGAGGATAGAAGAAGGGAGGAAAGGAGGAAACATCTTCCTCTGTGTTAATAGAGGGAAGAATTATCTTTGGAGCATTTCGAGGCACCATATACAAGTACAACAATAATTGGTTCCTGTAGTTTGAAAGACCAGACACAGCTGGAGACAAGCCATTCAGAGTGTGTGTGTGTGTGTGTGTGAGAGCGTTCAATCACGAAATGCAAGTTACACGACAGAATTCACATCACGTCCAGTAAACATAACTGACAAAATGCACTCTTTAAAGTGCCCCTCTTGTGTATTTTTGAAAATGACTCTATGTGTGACACAGCTCTAAGTGAATGAAAACATCCTGCAAAGTTTGTAATCTGAAAGTGCAAAGTAGAAATGTATTACCTCTCGAAAGAAAGAGTCGACTCTGAATCACTGAAACAAGTCGTTTTTAAAACCATTCCCAAGTATATTCATGTTGATGTCAAAATGAAACATTAGCAAATTGCCCGCCCACCTGTTGGTCTTTCCACCTTGGTCTGAATAAAAACGCAAATTCATTCTTTGCCACTAGGTTTCACTTTTAGAGCATTAAAAGCTCACACTGCTTTAAACGAAAACAAATGGTTTGGGAGTCGTTGAACAAATAAGGTAAAGAAAATTATGTTTTTTAACTTTGCATGTTTATTAATTAATATCTTCCAAAGCAAAAAGCTGTATGTCTGTAAATACAAATCCTTCATTAAGAGCTTTTTAACTTCCTCCAGTGAAAAAGTCCATCAGTGTAGTCCTCCCAACAAAATATTCATCTACAACCGTTTTCACTTATAAAAGGAGGTTGATCTGTGCAGATTTCTCTTCTGATTCAGATGAGACGGGAAAAGTAATAGAGAACTCATATTTTGGCCAGAAGCAACAATTTAAAGCAAAAAATATCACAAGGCTTGATCATTAAAAATACAAAATTGCTGGATGGGAGTGGTGTGGATTACTTTGTGTTTATCTGCTGTTTGGACTCTGATGGCACCCATTCACTGCAGAGCATCCAATTGTGAGCAAGTGATATAATGCTAAATGACTCCAAGTCAAATCAAGAAACCGAATCTACATCTTGGATGGCCTGAGGTTAAGTACATTTTCAGCATTTGAATTTTTTTTTTTTTTAGGTGATCTTCCTTTAAGCTATCATTAATGCCTGTAGCACAAACAGCTAGGAATGACGTTTATATTTTGTGTTAGGAATTTGTTGAAATCCATTTGCAAAAAGCATAAGAAATAGTGATGGCTGTGACTGTTGTTTAAAGCAAAACCATAGACTTTATGGTTTGCAAAAATATTAAAAGAAACAGTTTATTTACTATCTTAATAGTTGGTTTTAAATCCCATCCTCCAACATCTGTTTCTAGAGGTACAACAAGGTTTTTCTTGAGTTGCTACAGCTGCCAACACTTGACACACTTTATAACCAGAATGCTTCATTGGTTTGCGAGTTTTGCCACCCTGAGGCCCAAACACCATTCAGTGAAACCTGATCAGGTACTTGATTTCAGTCCCCCCTTGAAAGATCTACAAAAAAGCTCTATTTTATATGTTTTTGTCTCCAGTTGCATTTGGGAGTTTGTGTCATTAGAGCCGTAAAGCCTTCTGAGGGTTTATTGTGGTGTCAAACATTGTAAATGCTGTTATTTCTGGCTCTCACAGAATGAAATAAAGCTGTAAAAATACATGCAATCTTAATTTATATGACTTTGCATATGGTTTACACCAAACATATGACCCCTTATACAGTATCCTGCATAACGTATGATATCCATCCTATTAAAATACATACTGTACATACCCAAGAAAAACTTAAAGGTTTTGTGCAATAAAATATTTGGCAACCTAAACATGAACTTAACCACCTAGCACCAATAAAAAGTAAAAAAAAAAAAAAAAAAAAAGTACTATAGTATTACCATGTTTTGTTTTGTTTTTGTTCCTCCATGGTACCTGTTTTATATATATATATAATATATATTAATAAAGTTTGACACACACACTCGCTCTCCTTTATTGGATCAGTTTCTGTTCCTATGCGGTTCTGAATGCTGATCCTGGTGTTTGGAGCCGGTCGCTCGAGTTTGTGGCCTGCTTATGGTGTTAAAATAAGACGATTTGGCTCTCTCCCGACTAATGAGCTGAAAACCACAGTCAGGAGAAATGTGTCAAGTGTGTGTTTGGAGGACGTTCATTCATCCATTTCCAGGAAAATCTGAGGCTTAAGAATATAAGACTCAATGTTCGCATGTTGAGCCTTTTAAATTCAGTTTCTGTTCCATAATGAATATACAGAACAAAAACACACACAGGTGTTAGGATTTCCCTTCCTATCCACAATATCTTCTTTACATCTAAAGGAATAAATATGATGCTTGTACTTGTTAAAGCACGTACATTAATTGTTTCGGAAATCCTTGTTTCTTATTTGCTCTGTGAGGTTTGCCCTTTTTTTAAAGTCAATGCATTTAAAGGCAATCTTTGCATATTTTTTGTCAAAATATTTTTCAAATATTGCAAAATATTAAGTTTTCTTTGCATTAAAAGCGAAATATTTCTCTGCTTCAATCTGAACTGCACTGGGAAGAACCAGATGGATCAGAAAGTAACAGTGCCACCTAGTGATGATTCATTCTCTCATCCAAAAATGGTAATGAAAGGCCATTGAGCTATGAGCTCAATACATCTGTCAACATCAATATATTAACATATTTGTATAAAACCTTGCTTTAAAACAAAAAATTAGAAATGTCAAACAATACAGAAGCTCACTTTCTCACTCACATGCACATACAAATTAGTTATAGTGTGTTAAGTTGTTTCAAACAAGGCACAAGTGTGTCAGTTCAAGTGTATTGATATACTCGAGCTATATTTGTACTCCTTGGCAAGTGCTCACTGGTGGAGCTGGTTTTGTAGAAATGTTTGGACAGCCTGTTTGAATGGCAATTTAGAAAAGCTTTTAAAGTCTTTGGCGAGAATAATTGATCCTGAAAAGCTCCTTTAGGTTTGTTATATCGCAGTTCATGGTTAAATATTCCTCAAGTCTCTCCGTGTGTATAAAAAAACTGAAAAGCTATAAAGTGTGATTTTTTTTCTTTTCTCCAAGAGATCCCATTTTTAAAAATTAATCTCCACACTGACCTCCAACCATTTCCTCCAGAGGTGAAAAGACAGTTGTGATTGGTCAATGCTGACTGATTATTGTTGTTAGATATCTGACTCTGGACAGTCTTCCTCAGTGCTGAGGAAGGGCGGACTAATGTCTGTGGTGCCATATGAATGGTGAAGGCTGCATTCATCCGATTCAGACGATGCATCTGGGTTCAAAACTTTGGGAAGGTACACCTAAAAGGGACATTGAGATTTAGGTTGTCTCAAAATCTTTCAGGACTAAAACAAAATTGTGCATAATATAAAAATGTGAAACTTGCAGATGAGCTCTGTGAACCTCTATCTGGGTCTTCTTCCTCCTCCTTAACCTGAATGACAGACACAATTACATTATGCATTTAGCAGACGCTTTTATCCAAAGTTACTTAAAATAGAGGAACAAAAGCAATATTTCACAAAGCCAACCAGGTTTGAAAAAGACAATGGCAGATTTATAAGAATTTATATGGTTGAATTTCATCAAACTTTGACACAGAACAAAGCAGCTTACATTGTAGTTGTGCGGGCTGAGGTATTTGAAGTGTCCGAAGCAGGTGTAACTTAAACAGATAAAGATGGTCACACACAGAACCACTAAAGTGAACATTGATGTAGCTGCCTTGAAGCCTGTGGAGACACAAAATCAACATATATCCACTATATGACTCGCATAAATGAACACTGATTTAATTAGCCAGTTAGTGGCTGTTACCTGTTCTGAGTACAGAAAAGAAATAAAGCCATATCAGGCATATGATTGGTGCAGCCAGCGCTTGATTGACAGCCCCCAGGTGAACTTGTCGATCGAGGCGGGCTGGCAGGTAAGCGAAGTACAGGTTGTGCTTGTCCACCAGGTGTTTCAGCAGCAGGTACAGCAAACCTGCACACACGGCCTGTGTGTTAATGTGATGTTACATACACAAATACGGTGTGTAAGGCCTTGAGGAAAGAAATCAGACCGAAGGGAACGATGACAGGGCAGGTGATGCTGTACGCCATGATGACTGTGAACACACACAGAGTCCATCCGTACATCGCTCCATACTGAAACTCATATGCCTGATTCTACAGAGTCAAGAGGTTACAGGTGGATAAGAAACACATTTCTGTTAATTATTCTATATCAATTCAAGGGATATTTTCACTTTGCTTTCAATATATAGCATATGATACCAAGTTACACTTTATTTTGATGGCACACTCTAGACATTCTACTACATTTAAGTAACTCTGCAACTACTCAAATGTCAACTACTTCTCAATAATTTGCAACTAAATGTCTGTTAGAGTAGGTTTAGGGTTGGTAGAATAAGTTGACATATACTTGCAAAGATTATTATAGTCAATATGTTGTATTTTGTGGACTCATTGAAAATAAAGTGTTAGAAGACATTAAGCAGACAGTCTACTAATACTCTAATGACTGTTAGTTGACATGTAGTTGCAAAGTTACTTCTTAGCAGAATGTCTAAAGAGCTCTATCAAAATAAAAGTGTTCCCATAGTAATAATAATAATAAATAGTTTAAAAGATACATTTTAAAATGGTTTTAAATTCCAAGACAGACCTGTTTAACATATTTCCTCTCAGCAGCTGAATGTGCAAGGGCCAGACGCACAATGTAGAGCAGCAATCCTGGCAACCGCAGCAGCTCCATGCCAGAGCCCACCAGAGCTGCCGCGATCACGTAATTTACAAAGAATGCCCCCTGATCAGGTAAAAACACACACCTGAGATACATAGAGAAGAGAATATATTTAGGTGCAAGCTGAATAAATCATTCTGACCTGAGCAAATAAAACACAAGTATAAACGCACAAGATACTCACTCAAACTTCAGCTTCACCTCAGACTGCTTATCAAACAACCAGCGGAAAAAGAAGGCTAGACTGAGATAAAAGACAACACATCTGTATCTGTATACATGCTCACTTTGGAAACATTTTAGACGCACTGTGCTCTCATCAAAAATACATTAATTTATGGTTTTAAATCATCACAGGTGGGTGGGTTTCCTAGAAATAAGATAACAATGTTAACATTCATGTACCTGGTGAGGCCCAGTGAGGGCAAAATCAACACCATGAAGATCAGGAAGATGTAGAGCTTGTACATCATGCTCATATTTTCGCTGGACCTTCACATACACAGAGAGAGGAGAAATATTAAGTGAGCTTGTTTGTGTGTGAGTGAGTGTATTTGTGTTTGATGGTCTACCTGGTCCAGTGGGACTCTCCCAGTGTGGAGTAATACACTATGGTGGGCAACAGAGCCGAGAAGGTCCACAGCAGAATAGTGGGGAAGAACTGGCTGATAACAGCACTCTGCAAACACAACACACCATCTTCATCCCACTGCACTTCATGTGCTCACATCATTACACATGTACAGTCACATACGTTCAGATACTGAATGGGCTTGGTGACATTAAACTTGTCCATGGTGGTGATGATGATGGAGGGTGTTGTAAGGAAGAAGAGGAGGACAAAGAGTGCGACATTTAGCACCACACAGCGTAGCCACCAACGCAACCCACGTACTGACAAATTCTCCCTGAAAGAAAAGGCGAGAGGTTAACATTGTGAAGGTGTAAGGTGAACTCTTATCTTCTCTATAAACCAAAGAAGGATGTAATAGATGTAACAGATTTTCTTCCAAAAATAAATAATAGCACATAATAGATAATACATAATAATATAATAATAGTACCAGTAGATATTATACGGATGAGGAGCATAATTCACTTTCCATTTGTTCACCCTCAGTTCTGAACTCTTAGAGGATGGCTGAGGCTCCCGGCCACACCCACATCTGATTCCCCCACCCATTTCTTCTCTTGCCCCACCTCCACACTCCAGAGCATTGAAATCTTTCAGAATACTGTGAGGAAAGATAAACAGCACAGAGTGCAATGGTCAGGGTCCAGAAGTAAAAGCTGCATTCATTTTCTCCATAAGGAAACACATATTTTGCAGTAACTTTATACACCTTAAAAAACACCTTAAATTCTAGTAAACACAATGGGACTTATAAGGCAGCATGATTTTGCATCAGTTTTATACATATGCAGTGGAGTCACTTACTAAGTGGCCATATACTCATTTTGCAGAGAGACAAATGCCATGCCCAGAGGATGCAGTTCTTCCCTCTCCTTCAGTTTGTCTTCTTCCTCTCGCAGAGCAGCTTCCAGTGAGCTGTAGAACTCTATAGCATCAACCTACAAATAAACACACACTTTATTTAGATGCCTTTAGAAAGCTTGGAAAGTCAAATAATGGCAGTACTTACCTCTTCACAGCCCTTACAGCAGAAGCAGCAGCAGCACAGGTGACTGCAGGGTCGAGGGTTGATGACCTCACGATGTCCCTGGCGCTGGAGTATCTTATTGTAATGTCGCAGGTTTTTTTCTGCCCGGTTTCTGTTACAAAAAAATTACAGTAACACTTAAGAATAGGTAATACCCTTTAACAATGACTTTTCCCTCAATAAATAATTAATAGTTAGTAAGGTAGTTAAGTTTAGGTAATTGGGTAGGATTAGTAATGTACAATAAGGTATTAATTTGTGCTTATAATAAACTTAACTTTAATAACTTTAACTAGTAAGTCTAACTATGTACTGTCCTGAAATAACTAAGACGAAATTTTGGGGACACCTGATTTCCAGTGATTACCATCGTCTTGACTACGGAGACCGTCTCTGCATTTGATAAATAAAGTTTAACTCCCGTCATTATACATTACCATCCCTCAGTTCTTCTGTTTGATAATGTTCAGTGCTTTGCTACAATCTGTATTGTTAAAAGCGTTATATAAATAAAAGTCACTTGACTTGACGAAATCTTTAATAAAAAGTAATAAAAACTAAACACTAAAATACGAATAAAAATTACAACACAATATAGAATTAAACTGGAAAACAAAAATAGACACTATTTATAGCATTAATAGAAACCGTAATAGTATTTCAATAATACTTGATAATACTGGTGTGAGAAAGTATGTCTATAATATCTATGGACAACTTCTAATATCAGGTCAAATTGGCTTTCTTACCTGTTTCTGTTAAGATCAATCAGTTTGGCAACATCATAACACAAGTTAACATCAGTCACTTGACAGGTAGGGTACGCCTCCCTGCAAACAAATATACAGTCAAGACACAGTAAAACATGTAATTTTTGTAATAGAGGCAGAAATACAGTCTGAACACATCTGCCATCTATCGTCCTTTGCTCATAAAAACATGTAGACCTGGATTTAAAACAGATTTCCGTTCCATTTGGAGACAAAATTACACCCAATAATTATCCTGATGAAGCATAATGGCTATTATTTAAGTGTAATCTTTATCTGTAATGTAAATCAATTCATAATGCTACCCAATAAATTACTAAACTGAGATCATGCCCTGCATGCTGAATGGAACACATATGGAGATGGAAAGGACGAATGGCTAAAAATAAAGTGAACAAAATGAAGTCTTGGAAAATCACTTCCACTTACATGAAGTGAGTTTTTATACTCTCATTACTGGCTGCAGTGGGTACAGGCCTCACAAACAGGGTGTTTCTGGCCTATGGAAAAATAAACCAGGGTCAGACCATGTATGTGTGTATGAGAGAGAGAGAGAGCGGAATTGTCAGACACTTACTATCTCCCTCTTGGTTCCCTTCATTTTAGAGGTGTGCCGTCTCAGCAGGGCCACCGTGATTATGAGATACAGGACTGCAAAAACTGTGTGCAGCCAAAGCAGTGCATCACTGCAGAGACATATAAAATACAGTTCAAACAGACATGCACTCATACATTCAGAAATCTTTGCATATATGCATACTGTACGTACCCCTGTTTAAGATTGGCTATGGTGGTTCTCCCGAAACTGTAGGGATCATTGCCTGGAACACAGAAATGAGTCAGACTTTTTCTCCATCGGCAGAGACTGAAGTCTAAGAAAGTAACTTGAAAAAGTTTCATATGGTGACATCATGTGTGATTATAAACCACTACCGCCCGTCCAAAAACTTGACATCATAGGCAAATGTAGCTATATAAAAATATTATTGAGCAAATATAAAACAATAAAAAGTATATTATTATAATAATATGTTTTCATGTTTGTTCATGAATGTCTTCATATCAAAGTCATATCGAATTAATGTGAAGTTTTTCTATTTTAATAAACTATAAAACATCATTTGTGAATTTTCATCAGCCATTACTACAGCCTTCACTGTCACATGATCCTTCGGATTTTTATGGCAGCCAAATGTCTTTCATTTTTCTATGTCAATGTCTCTGATAAGTCAAGAAACATTAAACAGAGAAGTAGATCACTAGTTTATAACCATGCTACTGTACATGTGTGTGTATGTGTGTGTGTGTGTGTGTGTGTGTACCTGGTATTTATCACCTTATGGGGACCAATTGTCC